>JAAGNO010021888.1:0-19110 GCA_033439905.1 Ceryle rudis
TTTGGTCCTGCTCTCTCTTCAAGAAGCGTGAGTGCTCCTGCTGATGCAAACAGCTCCATTCTACTTTTGTTCTTTTACTTTATGTTTGTAGGCACAGCTGAGCAGTCTCAGCTTCCCAGCACTAGGGAGGAAAATCTGAAGAGAAATCTTCATCCTGTTGGATTCTGGAAAAAAAAAAATCCAGATTTTTGTAGAACATGTAAAGTGGATGGAAACTTCTTCCACTTGACATACTTGACCCGATCAAAGAAACTCCACACAGATTAAGACAGTAAGTGGCATGGTAGAAATGTGACTTTAGTTCCTGAGCACTTTGGACGTGTTGCTACTATTGTACGCAGTGAAGAAGACACACGTGACAGCCTGTGAGGTGATCTGAACACTAACCAGACCTTCCAGCTGGTTTTGAATGCTCTCAGCTGGATATGTTTGCTGGAAACATGTCCTTTGGAGTGCAGCCACCCTTTTTTCCTTGCTCCAAGTGTTGCTGGTGTGTACACTGACTTGTGGTGGTAGTTGTGGTACTTATGTTAGACACAGAAAAAGTAACAGAAATAACCCTTTCGTGGTAAAAATCAGAATTGCTGGGAAGTAAAGGATTAATTTATCTTTTTTCTTTTTCTCCACATGCTGTTCCAATGATGATGGCAGTGGCTCTGCACTAAGTCATATAGATATCATACAGGATACAGTTGTGGTGAAAGGGGAGAAGTACTATTTAAAAGGGAACATATATCCCTGGCATCCTTAGACACCCAGAGTTCCCATGTGTTGTGGTTACAAACCGGGACAACTGTCCTTTGTGTAGGAAGGACAACTGAAATATGCTTGCCCTTCAGTTGAGCATGAGCAGAGTGACACTGAATGCACAAGTACAAGTAACTGCCTTAGATAAGAGAAGCTGCTCCATTACAGTATAACATCTCCCTCCATTCTCAATTAGTTCTTCCCCACTGAGGTGCACTACTGGGACGCATCAGTGTCAGGGGCCCCAAAGCAGGCTCATCAGAGATGAGTAGTTCATTTATTTGCTGTTATTGAGCAGCCATCCAGCTACATCTGCTACAGGTTTTATAGATTTTTCAGAGTTGGATGTTGCTGGAGAAGACTGGTCAGGAAAACAAACTTCTTGAAACATGAAACAGTCCAGGAACACAAAACCTTATATATATTAGATAGGTGATATATGGCAACACAAGGAAAAATGTAGAGTACACAAGTTGAATTTTTCATCCAAAAAGGTGCTACCGTATGAAAAATGTGTACAGCTAGTTCCCGTTTACTTGACTTTTGTGCATGTCAGAACTTGTTGATCACCAAACCACTGATAAAAATTATTCCCCATGCTAGGCAATGGGCAGAAGAGCCAAAGCAGACTAAAATTATTGCGATGCTTGTATTTGTTCTTTACTTTGAACTTAGCTTTTTTGGGAGGCTGACAGTGAAATAACACTTATAGATATGGACAAATCCAGTTTCACTGTGAACTTTTCACAGTTCATCCCAGGGCATTGTCATCTATTTTACTAGATGTAAGGACATTTCACTGGTAGAGGGGTCATGGTGATATTTTGCAGAAAGATACCTCAGGAAGAAGGAAAGATGAGGACAAATAAGCCAGCTCAAACTTTCTCTTGTAGTTCTTCTGCTTTCTCTGTGCAAACTCTATGCAAAGCTCTATTGCATCATTTTGAAGATTTTGAAGGCTTTCACATATGTTTGCTCCAGTAGAAGTAAAAGAAAAATATGGCTCTTGACCACTAGAAGTGTGTTAGTGGTTTTCCTACATATTCTACCTCACTGTGGAAAGCTATTTCAACTTAAGAACGTATTGTAAGGGAATCTTGAAGAAGCCAAGTCTTTTTTGAAATTGTTTGTTATTAATCATGTTGAGAACATATTCAATGATGTGAATTAAATCCAAACACTTTTTGACAAATGAGAACACCTATGGCATGGTCATTGGTACATACGCATAATCACAACTCTAGCACAGGCAAAAAAGTGCCCTGTAACAAAGAACAGAGATGTGTGGGAAGAAACTGCTAAGCCAAAAAACAAAGAGACATAATTTAAACATGATGAATTCTGTGAGGTTCTGATAAAACTGATAAGAAAGTTGCTAATTTGCCACCCTTTACATCTCACTTCTAATCTCACAGCTCCCTTAATTAAAGTTACCTACTTTTGTCCTAAACATTTCTGGAATGTTATACATTTGAATCATGATTCTTTGATGAATATTTGATTTATGTTCATTGTATAATTTGGGAAAGTATTACAGACTCAAAATATGCCTAATAACAATTTAACTTATTGAAGACTTAAATAAGAGTGCCAGGAATTTGAAATATGACCTAATGGTGTCCAAAGGAAAAATCCAAAGACTTAAGACATTTTATAACATAAAGTACTATGAATTTAAAAATGAATGGTCTTGAGAACTTTGCTGAGAAAATTGAATTTTGTAGGACTTAATTATCCAGGTTAATTCTTTTGGAAACTACCATTTCATAATGTGGGCTTTGAGTTCCCTTGTGTATTCTGGGGCTATTTGTTTACCCAGAGAGGATCATGTGCTTGGCATGAAGAGTTAGTTGCAAAACAAATGGGGAAGTAAAGCAATATACATGCAGAATGCAGAATGCAGTCATCAAAAAAAAAAATAAAAATAGTATTACTAGTTGCTCTGGCTTGAGCTTATGCTGGCAGGAATAAAAACAATATAATAATATAGAAAGGTCTAAAGTTGATGGAACCCACGGAAGGCATATGAAGAAGAATATGTAGTAGAGAAGTTGAAGACAGACTTTATACTGAAATAGAGTCAGAGGAGCATATATGTGAATGGGAAGGTGAAGAAAAACTATCAGATATGACTAAGCAGTGACTGGCTGAAGATGATGGTCTGTATTAGCAGAACAAGACCTACATTGTACAGTTTTTAAAGCAAAATTAACTTAGAAACAAAAAAGGATGGGATGTATCCACCTTGATAGCAAGCTAAAGCAATTCTTGACATTGTACTTTTCTATGTAAGAAAGGAGGTAAGGTAAAAATTGCTTTGCTAGAGAGAAGATCATCAGACCTTGGATACTCTAAATGAAAGGACAAAATGGGAGATGTTGTGGAGAGACAAGTCAGGAAGAAGTGACCAGAGTGAGACAACGATGGAAAAAAAGCACAGTAGTTAAACCAAAAAAATGATGTAAAAGTAAGAACTGCAGTTTCTGTAGATTCACTGTCTTTTCAGGACATGTTTCCTTGTTTTCCAGCATCAGAAATCTAATTCAAACAGGTCTTCAGGAACTTCTGTATCTGTATGACAGCTACTTCTTGATTGAAGTGTGGACTTTGGTGTGAGTTTGGACATAGATGGAAAAGTGTAAATTCTAATTTTAGTTTCCAGTGTTTCTTGGAGACTGACAGAGTCTGGATCCACTCAGCCTTTTGGGGAAGGTGGTCCTACCTGGATAAGCTTACAACATTTCAGAATATAGAGAGGAGGATGCAGCAATTGTCATGTGCATGAAGCACATAGTAACTGCCAGGGAAGATAAAGGGATTTCTGCATGTGACTGTACCCACTAAAGAGGGATTTCACTCATAGTTCCCAGAGAGACAAATTCTCCATAGCTGTCCACAGACTGAAGCATGAAACCCACGTTCCATTCATCTCCCAAAACCCCTGAGGTATTTCAAGACCTTGAAACCCTGCAACCCAAAGCCTGTTCAGTCCTCCCACATCTATCCATACCTTGCTTCCAACGCTGCATCAGATTCCCTGCAGGAAGAATCAGAATGGAGTGCAGAGTCGAACCTTGATTCCCCAAATCCCACACTAGTTCTTTCAGAAAGGGCTTTCCTCCTCAGTGTTAGCACAGCTGAGCTGAACCATAACATGGCCAGCCAGAGAAGCAAGTAGAAACAAGGGAGATGCAAAGGGCAGTAGGGCAGAGAGAGGGCTGATGTGGTTTCAGCACTGAGATGGTAAAAAAAAGTATGTGATCATTTTACAATATTAAGGAATGGCAAGTAAAAGAAAATATGGCCACAGAGAGAACTCCCAAGGACATCAACAGAGTGAGAGAGGAGGGAAGAAACCACAAAATATCCTGAAGGCTGGGGGTGGCTGCTGACTGCTGAGCTCTCTCAACAGTGTCTGAGTTAGGCTCCTATATATGGACTGAAGCTTTTAGCTCCAAGGTCCTCTTCACTTCTAAATCCTAAACTGTCAAGGTTATGGCATGAATCCAAAACATGAAGAAGGGACTTGGTCTGTCTCTAGCTGCAGGTGTATTATTACTCTTCAGTTCCTTAATACAAAAATCACCTTATCCTGGCAAGGGTATGAGCCGGGGAGCAGAGAACGGTGGATCCAAAATGGCTGAGATACCAAGAGCTTGCTGAGAAACAGATTAACAAGACAATTGAGTAAAAAAGATTTTCAAAACCAACCTATTAATCTAGATAATATAGAGAAAAAAATATTTACTCTAGAAACTTGTATTAGTAAGCAGAAGATGCTTAGAATATGTGATCACATAAGGAACTTTCTTTCTGCTAGAGATGAGTGTTGAGGGATATGAGAGGATTAGCAAGATTGCTTATTGCAGCACATGTAATCTATTTTTGGTTTCCAAGAAAAGAGAGAGGTATGGGAACTTTTGAGAAAAAAAAGGAGCAAATATGGTACCACTCATCCAGAAAGGAAGAATTACTCTGGCTATTGTTGTCCCATGGGAAAACATTTTAAATGGCTCTAGAGAATGGACTCCTGAGCAATACCAGAGCTCATCGTACACAACTTTCACTAGATATGCTTGCCCATTAGAGGAAGAAAAAGCAGTAACAATCATACTTGGAAACATGTGTTTGGCCCCCATGTTTTGCAAAATAATAAAGCTGTCTCAGGCTTGTCTAGTTCTCATGGAGACTGAGGACTTGACAAAGGGCAGCAGATAAAGAAATGTAAATGGCAAAATATAGACCATAAGGAAAGTGTCTAAGGGTTCAAATCAAAAGAACTAAGTAGTCTAGATTAGTTTCATTGTACAGTTTATGTACATACTCACAGCATGCAGGAAAAAAAAAAAAAAGTCAAATAATGCAATTTAGCATCAACCACAATGAGCATGAAGGTCCTACCATGAATGATGATAGGTGAGACCTGTTAATATTTTCCTTCATGATTTAGGGGAGTGAGATACAAATATTTTGTAAGAAAGGACTGGAAAGGCTATGACTGCATGAGGATCTTTGAAGTATGGATGTAAAGAAAACAGGAGAAAAGAGCAGTTGTTTGGAGGTCAAGGAAATTTCTGGGAATTAGATATCTGTAGAGGTAGTCACCGGGCAAGGAAAACTGAGCTCCTGTTAATGACCTCCAAACATCTGCTCTGCTCACTCCCCTGTTTAGTCTACTATGATTTGAGGGATGTCTTATGCAACCATGGTTTGTCTTCGGTAGTTTACAGGGATTGGCTGACTTCCAGCCTCTCTTTCAAGTGGATGTCTCTAATAGTAAGTTTTTGCTGTATTCTTTGCATATGATTATCAATATCCAGTCTCATCTTTCTTGAAATAACATTGAATTGTGCTCCTGCCTGTTTCCTTCTCCTTATATTACACCTTCTTTACCAAAAAGGTTTTCCTAATGTGTTAATCTGGTGAAACAGTATAGTTCTGAGGTGGCAGATTTTGCTGCTACAAGATAGACAAACCCAACCCAAATGTGACCCAAAGCTTGTTTCACTGTGTTGACCACCAGGCCAAATCAGAAATTATCTTGAAGTGCTCTCTTGTACTGGTCAGTCATCTAAATGTAATGAGTTTTTATATTATAGTGTTATATAAGACTCAGTGTCCACAGCCAATTATGTGCCTTCTGTATCTTTGTTGCAGGAAAAATAAAATTAAAAAAAGAACCAAACTCAATTTTCTCAATGTGTAAAATTTCATTTAATATTGGTAGAGATGAGTAAACTGGTGGAAGGGAGGTGGTTTTTCTTTAGTGTTTAGTAAAACCTCATCAGTCAAGGAATTGGCTTTGTGAAATATTGAAAGGGCTTGTTTGAATAAAATGTCCCCGGGATGGCTGGGAACGAACGGGCAGCTTTGGTAAACTGGCCTGACTCTGTTGCAGGCTGGGGTTTCTTTCCCCTCTCTTTTATATAAAAAAGGAAACAAAAGTTCAGTCGTGTCAGGTTTTAGTATATGTTACTTTATATGACTAAATAATCCGGAAATTAAATTGCGGTCAGATGGAGAAGATGAGATGTGAGGAGTTTAACATAAAACTAAGGAGACAGTCAGGGAAGCACAAAGCAGCAAGTAATAGCTCTTCAGTAGAGACAATTGCACTAAACAGCTTGTTCCAAGAGAGTAAACAAACTTCATTTCCCACAAATTTTTGCCCTATGCACTTTAATAGCTTTTTCCAGCATTCTCTGCTCCCTTTTGTCCTCTACCATTCAATAGATCTCCCATACATACCTGTTTTCCTAGTGACCTGGTAGCATGTATTTTGGTCGGTCCAGTGCTGACAGATCAGACAACACATGGCCATCACAGGCTGGTTTCCATTTATATGTATCTCTATGGAAGTACTAAGTAAGATCTTCCTCCTCTGTTTAGGTACCTATGTTTACAATGGTTTAAGTCACTTTTTATCCAGCTGTCTCTTGTATTCTTTTGAAACTGGTATGCTCTTTTAGGAAGACTGACAGTTGTGGAGTCTCTATCAGTTGACAGGCACAGGAAGATGTTGAGAATGACATGTAGGTAGGCAAAAGATGACATCATATGAACATCTTAGGCAGTTTATCTAAATATGTGTGTATGTTCAGCAAGAGAATATGTGCAGTCAGAATTAGAGGAGACCAAAAAAAAGACACTGAGATCCAAACCTTCAGGAAATAAAAAGTAATTTGCATAGTTTCAGAGAATCAGGTAACAGTAAACAGGAAAGGATTGCTTCTAATGAGAAAAAAATAAATGAAATTTAAGTCTCTAATTTAATGAATGATACACTATTTAAAACAAGAGGTTGTGTGATAAGGTTCTATATCAAAGATACCATATAAATAGGTGACAACAGAGCTGACGGGTGATGCAAACTGCCATACAGCAGAAGACTGATACTTAGGAGGTCTTGGAAGGTAAAAGGCAAAGGATTTAGAGCAGATAGAGGAGAAGGCATACAACAACAGCATGGAAAAAGCATAGATTTTTTTTGTTGAGGATGAAGGCTTTGGCTGACATGTTTGCAGCAGAAGGTGCTCAAGGAAGAGGCATGCTGTTCTGCAGGACTCCATGGGCTCCAAGGTTCTGACATCCTAAATTGGATGTCAGAACACTTCAAGATATCATTAGAAAGTTGGAATATAGCTCATACTTATCAAAACAGGTGAGAAGAGATGCAAAAAGTGAATGTTGTTGAAAGCTCTGTCTGTCTGCTTACAATTGAACTTGTCAAACATTGTCTTCAATATCACCTTTGCTCACAGAATTAAAGTTGAAGGCCACTTTAAATTACTCTCTTTAACTTTTACCAGCAGGAAGTTCCTTTTCAACCAGAAACTGGGAGAAGTTCACCACTATGTAATGCTCCACAGACTTAGATTTTTCCTCATGTAAGTAACTGAAAAGGAAAATTTTCTGTCTGAAGTTTTATAGTTTAAGATATTTTCTTGATTTGAATTTATATCTTTGAAAAACATGTTCTTCTAGCAATATATTCTTTGATGTGATGAAATTTTGAACTGGTTTGAAATTTAATTTTTCTTTTTTTCAGATGCCAATGTTGACACACATTGAAGGAATTTCAGTGCCTGCCTTCTACAGGTGTCAGCATAATGTTGTCTCTGTGTGGACTTAACAGTTCAGCGTTTGAAGTCAAGAAAGAGCTAGAAGAAGAAAAGTCAGAGAAGTTATGCATTTTAGGCTCTGGATACTCCAGCTAAAATCAAATTATTGACTTATCAACAAATGGTAAAAATGCATCTTATAGCAGACTTAGATGGTGATAAAGCTTGATTAATCCAAACCATGAGGACATCTTTTCCTTTCCAGTACTTCAGGTTATTACCCATATAATGTCTCAGTGAAGAGATAAACTTCAAGAGATACTTCTTGCAGGAACTTGGTATGGGAGTCCATCACTAAAGTTTGGCCATTCCATTTACTGTAGGAGGAGATTTCTTAGACTGGACACTTGATTTTAACATAGATACCCTTAGGTAAAATGAATCCCACTGTTAAAATGTGCAATATTTTTTTCTGAGGAAGGGACCTTATTCTATAAAATGTTGCCATGTGCTACAAGGTGTTTAGAGAATATGGCACTGAAGGCATTAACCACAGTTGGGTTAAATAGAACCTATGTAATATGATAAAAGGCAGAAAATTGTTTCTGAGTGAGAGATTCAGATCTTATTGGCACTAGGTCATTCACCTTTCAATATAATCCTTTAGGTGAAATACCATGCTATAGATTTGTTAAGAGAAGTGCCAAATTTGATACCCTTTGAAGGCTAGATAGTATGGCCAGTCGCCTCTTCTTCATTAACAGTTTCAGGTCTTGCCAGAAATAACTGCTGTGCAAAGAGAGAATGCTCTTCCATACATTAAAATTAGCTATAACAGGGTGTCTCCTAATCAGATTTTGTCTTCAATTGCCAGATGATATATAGTTGTTTATTTTGCAGATAACACTCCAGTGGGGACTACACTAAAATCCCTGAAAACTTGTATTATGCAAGACCTCTGGCTGAACTTTATTTCTGTACTTAGAAGTGAGAGACTGGTGCTATAAGCCACCCAGCTTTATTTCAAATACTGTAATTATAATTGTACACTTAGCTAACAAAGATCAACTTCAATTAAATGAGCAATAAATTCCCACCTCTACATAATTAACTAAAAAATATTTCAGGATGGCATATTATTTGAGGCCACCCTCAGAGATAATGATGTCAGAAAAGGGACAAAGTGACCATCTAAACACTGGTAGGATCACAGTACTTTTTGCCTTTACATGCAGCAGATGTTTCCGTGTGTTGGTCAGTTATATTATATAAACTATAAAATAAAGACAGAAGGTTGAACAAATAATTGGCACAGACCCAACACTTGAATCAGCTTCAAGTAGTATGAGAAATGATGCTGCTTTGAGGGCAACTATAAGGAAAATCTATTCTGATGGAGTGTACCTATTCAGTTTTGGCTGATTGCTGTTTGAACTCCCCCTGCTTACAAGTACATTAGGGAGTATATATTTCAAAAAAGCATTGCACAGCATTGTTAAGTGTTCTGCATATATTTATCCTGTCGAAATGTTTGAAGTTACGAGACACATATGAGTTTCTAATTTCTTTCCATTTTCAATATGCCCCATTGGAAAATGTCAGTGCATCCCCACGTTGCACTTGTGCCATTCCAAACCTCTGCAACATTTGCATTGAGTAATGAAAAGTCAGAGGCTGGAGCAAACATCTCCAGAGCTGAATGTTTGTGCGAAAAACCTTTTATCTTCTCTGCTCTTTTCTGAGATCTACAAAACCTCTTTCATGACGCTGCTGCTCATTTCTCTTCTTAGATCATCCAAAGTAGACTCTCCAGACTTGAAGTTTCATAAGATTCATGTATTGGAGACCTATACGAAGGATTTCATAGTTGTATCTAAGTGACTTGTACTGATTCCCTCTAGCTGTATGGTCATCTGGAGAGGAAGAAATACCAAAGGTCTTCCTATGCTTTTCAAAATGTATCTTTTCTTTCTGCTGAGGAGAGGCCCTAGTACCCAGTAGTGGTTCCATTCTTGGGATGATCTCAGGGAAAGCCTCTTCCTTAAGCCACCTGATCATATTCAGCCTGGGTTGCCTTCTATCTTTAGGGGAGGCCAGAGCATCTGTGGTTCTGTCTGATGGAGTTATACCTCCAAAGAACTAAGCTGATCTCATCGCTTTAAATTATAAAGGAGATCTGGGGCTTAATGCCATGCATATGTTCAATCACTCCTCATACTCTGCATTCAAACTGCTGCCGTTTTTACAGCAAGTTTGCATACATCAGGTACCCCCTCAGGCCCCTTTCCATGCTCCCACCAAAGAATCTTTAGACAGACAGAAAAATAAAGAATATTAGAAACTGATGTCAGAGAACCCTTATTAGATCTCATGTATACCCATATCATCATGTTTTTCTCTGAATGAGAGCCATAAACCTTCAAATCTGGGTTTTAACACAACACCAATGGAAAGCTTCTAGGTCCTGAAGACTACAGCAGCTCTCCTTTGTAATAAAATAAGCCATCATAAGGGCTTCCTTGCTCTGACCTGAGTCATTCATTCACTATTGGTTTTGCTATTAGCTACTTGCTTATTATTTGCTATCAGCTTTTACTGTTACTTTTTTGCTTTTATTTTAAAATGCCAAAAAGCCATTAAGATAACTGCACTGTTCCAGGCCAATACAGGTACTAAAACCAAAACCAGTGGAAAAAATACCCTTTGGGGCAAAGAGAGCCTATTGTGAAAGTATTTTACTGCAGGAGGTTAAAGTGGAAATGGTTGCAAAATTTATCTTTCAAAAATTGGATGTATGAAGATTCAAGTGCATGGAACATGAGAGTGGAAGTGGGTGACAGACAACTGTCTAATGGTATTTCAACCAAGACCTGTTCCTGCAGCAAGGGAAGAAAATGAGCAAAAAACACTATAAAGCGTATTAGGCATTGTCCTTTCATCCTGTGTCCCTGAGGCTACAGAGGTGGATGAAGGAAGCTCCAGAGCAGATAAATAGAGTGATGTCTGAAACTGAATTGGCTTTAATGAGTAAGTTCGATATTTCCTTCCTTACAAGCAAAAATATAAGTGTCCACTTCTTGATACACAAAGTTCCCTTATTAAACAAGAAATGAAGAAATGCAAGCCTTCCCTGGTGGATGCCTATAACCTCACAATGTTGATGAAGATCTCATTCTGAATGACTCTGATAATCATTTCTTCACCCACAAAAAGCATCAATGTCACCCTGTTTCAGCAGAGAACCATCTACAGTGGTGGAATTGCCACATACTCCTGACTATATGAGTCACATCTGGCAATTTTTTTCCAGCACATCATCCATATGTGCACTGTAAGGTTGATGTGTGCACAATGCATTGGACAATTGCCTGTACAGAGCACATAGAGTAATGCTGGCTCTTCCACAAACATTGGATTTATTACGTATCTATCGTGGAACTGGTCAACACTTACAGATTAGAAATATCTGGTAACTCCTGATATTCAGCATCTTGATTTCAGCTACTGCTACAACTCTGACTAGCTAGAGGCATTTTGTGAGACAATATGTGAGGAAATATGAAGTCCTCTACCTGCTCAATTTGAGCTAAAAGACTGATTCCACAATTAACAGTGGCAGAGCTCCCAACACCTTTGGTAAAGTCAGGATTTAACCTCTGGAATTTACTTGTTATTTCTCATCTCTTAGCCTTAGAATATTCTTAAAGCACTTAAAGCTGGAGCAAGCAAGGGATGCAGCTGGTGGGGACAGCATGAGTGAGAATTTCCTGGTCAGTCATCCACATGTGCAAGGACAAAGCAGCTGTGGTTGGAAGCTCACATGCCACTGGAGCACGCTTCAAAAGCTCATGGAAATGTTACAAATGTAGAGTGATGGTGAATGCAACACCACCATATAATTCTGTTGCTGTAATTCTAAAGGGTCATGGATGACAAAGCCAGAAAAAAGCTGGTTTATTCACAAGTCTCATGTTGTTCTGCATAACATCAGACACACAGCTTCAAATTCAACCCTGACATAAGTGACTGAGGTAACTGGGTGGGTTAGCACTGTGGCTTCTACAAATTCATTGGTGATTTCTTGTAACCACAGCAAAAGGATGGTAAGATGAAACCAGGGGTGTGGTGGCAGTGTGGGTTAAGAAACCTCACTGTGTGTCCAAAGGCATGTGGAAAGCCTGGCTACAGACTGGCAACCAAGACCACCACCAGTTGTCCCTGCTCTGAATGATTTCCTGTTCATCTGGATTGGGATATCAAAGACAGTTGACATGGGATGCTAGCCAAGCTAGTGCCTCGCTGGCCACAGAAAACATGGTTTTTTACCCAGCCTGGACTGTCAAGACAAATGGTCTCAGATGGGTCCTGGGTAATGTGTAGGTGAAACTGATTCCAACATTTCCAAAGTGCTTTAAATGCCAGGTATGTGTTATGCTACAACAGCATTATAATTAGAAAAGCATCTGTGCAAAACGATCTTACTTTTGTGTCATCAGAGAGTTTTGGCTGGTCTTAAACTCCAAGTATTTGTATTTATGTCCTGAAATAAACAAGATTTTTTTTTTTCTAAAGAAGAGGTATGTGTATTTTATTATTTATATTTAAGTTTTATCATCTCCTTATGATTCTTGCACTGATTCAATCTTCCTTTGCTACAGAAACATATGAGTATATTATTTTCCTGCAAATGACTGGAAAAGGAGGAGTTAATACATCATGGAAAATAACTTTGTGTGGAAGACATTTATTTTTATGAATCTGGCTTTAAGACTCTCTCTCTAGTTTTAAAATTACTATCACAGCCAGACTGTGCATCAAAAAGATCCCACTTAGCAGAATATATGATCTCAAAAATGAGTATCTGTTAGATTGTTCATACAGAGTGCTTTGAGAAATAACTTCTCACAGATGGAAAGCTATAAAAATGGTGTTCTGCTATCTTGTAGTTTGAACCACAATCTCAGAACATATGAAATATTGATATTGAATCAAGCTGTACCTGGTTCCCCTTGAATGAATTCTTCCAAGTTCTTGACCTCTGTTCTGGTGCTGTTTCATTTTAGGCTGGAGTCCAATGAAAAAAAAAAAAAAAAGAATCACAACAAAACCCAGAAAACTTCTCAACCTTTTGTGTATGAGCAGAGGCAAATAGGGAATGACACGCTGTTTTCTAACCAGCCTATTTGATATTATATGCTACCTTTGAAGAGAATTGTTATAATAAAGTATAATGATGTGAACAGTCACACACATGAACATTTACTTGGTGTGAAGTGTTTTCACTGCTCTCCCTACAGAATAGATATGTCTTGACAAAGAGAGATGGCATAGAAAGAACTGATGACATTTTAAGGTGATGGAATAATGAAAATAAATGTTCGTTACTGATGGCTTTTCTGGAGAAGATTCTCTACTGACAGTACAATTCTCAGTGAAAAATGCTGACATCATCAGTAGAGAAGTCTATCTGTGAATAGGGAATGTTGGTCTTGGAGCCTCTCTCTTCATGCACCAGTTCAGTCCTGGCACACTTTTTGCATTGTACTGAAAGGATGCTTTCAAGCACATTGCCTTTAAATAACTACAGAGGCCATGCCAAAAAGTACCAGTATAATCATTTCCTGGAAAGTTTTCAATGCTCTCTCCAGGTGTTCCTAACTTTCTTAATAACAGTAATTCACAGTGTCAAGGTCCCATTAGTTACCAGATGGATCTTTTAACCACTCACAGAAAACATCCAGCATTGACCTCAGTGATCTGTGTTTCCTAATCAGAGTCTGCTGCCTCATGCCTTTTCATGTTGGGCTGCACTATAGTTGTGACTTGTGAACAGCAGGACAAACACCAACACCTAACACCTTAAAGTCCACTCAAGGTAAAAGAGACCCTGGAGAAATAGCTAGAGAAGCAGAGCATTGATGGTCAGAAAATGCTGTTCTCTACCAATAGATGTTACATGTGATTATTATACCCTGATCTTTTTTTTTTTTTTTTCTTTCTCTTTTAATAAAGAAATCATATGAGGCAACTTGACCCAGGCAAGCTCTTGTTTAATTCAACTCAGAATAGCAGATCATTTACAGGCTTATTACTCTTATTTTCCTTACCTTTGTTTTCTGCATATTTATTATCCCTCACCTAATAAATCTTTTATCAAGTTATACATAAATCTTGGATTGATTTAGAAAAGGATCTGTGTCAGGTTTTACAACTGAACATCTCAAAAGTGCTATTTTATCACTCCTGGATTTTCTATATAACTGCTAGTATTTGTTGGTCCCCTTCTGAAGCCCAGTGGCTAGTTGAAGCATGTTCTTTGAGGGCACCCTAACTGTTTCTCCTTGTACAGCCACTCCTTGCTTAGGTCAGGGTTCAGCAGCTTGAATGATGCTTACAAAACGTGACACTAAAACTGGTGCTAAAGGCTGTTCTTCGGGAAACATTTGTTTGACAGGTGATGCTCCTGCAGGTCTCCAGAACAGCAGCAGCAGAGGTGGGAGTAGCATGTCCATGTAGCTCAGGCTGGGCTGAGGGTCACTAGGAGCAAATGATGGCCACATTTCCCTGAAGGACGTGGTCATCAGAGTGGGCAGGAGGCACCAGACACCCTCTCTTATGGAGCAGCCTACCCCTCTGCTGTGAGTGGGTCCAGGGCAATACTCTTAGGCAAAGTTCAGTGTCTAAAATCAGTCAGGTTAGTATTTTCCAGGCAAAGCACTGAAGTGCCATTCACATGGATGGGTCTCAGCCTGGGGATCCTCTGGAAGCTGTACATTGCTTTGAAAGGGCCTGGAAGTTGTAACTGAGACAGGCAACCTCCTGCTGCCAGAAGGTTTACATTTGTGGTGAAGGGCACATTCACTCAAAATTTTGAAAGGGGTCTGTGGGGCTGAAAAGAGTTGTCCTCTGCTGTGTGAGAGGTTCACCTGAGGCGAAGTGTGAAGCCAAACTTCCCCAATGCTCAGAGGTGCTCAGCCCTCAAACACTGTTCTATAAGCTGCACTCAGGCAGACTTGCACTGCAGATGAGAGGTAAAATCTTTTTAAAAGCTTACTGAAAAACGTTTAGGGTCTCATGGGAGGTCAGTGGAATTGGGCTCCTTTAGATCTATATTGATATCTTTCCTTTGTGTCCACCCAGACCTCACTGATGCATCACAGCTTTCAATTTTAGGGGAAGCTGAATGCCCTCTGGTACAGCTCACCCAAAACCCAGTCCTTGGTTTCTGCCAAACAGCTGTGGGGTCACACTGGGGAATGGTGTGTGGTGCGTGGGTGCTCAGACTGGGCAGAATCCTCTTGCTGCCTTTTATCACTGTGCAAAAAGTTAAAAAAACAGAGACAAAGCAAATCAAAAAAGGAGGACTAGTGCAATGATTCCCTGCTCTTTCTCTTCTTTTCCTCCTGTGGAAATACAAGGGAAAATGTAGAAATAGCAGGCAAGGAACATTCAGTCTTGGATTCTTTTTCACTTCCTTAATTTTTTATGTTACTGTTTCCTTCAACAAAACACCGCTTGCCATTCCAGCGCACCTTCACAACATAGGTTTGTTGCTTTGTCTGAGTAAGCAATTGAGCAGCCTTCAGGACTGATGGTCCAGGTTTGACCACTGAACCTCGGGAACTAAAGTCACACCTGCACTAGGAACATATTTCCCTGTAGGCAGTGAAGAATGAAACATCTTTCCAGCAATGATTCGGATCTCAGATGGGCTGACTTGGCCCCTGGAGGTGCCTCACTTGATTTCCTGAGACTACACAGAGAACAGCAGAATAATGTGCTTCAGCTAAGTGCCCAAAGTCGGCATTTGTTCCCCCAGTGGTTTTCATCGGACACTACCCTAAAATAAATATGTCTTTCAAAATACTAAATAAAACCTGTGATGAATCTTCTCTCAAACAGGGAAGGCACTGAATTCGAAATAAGGAGTAAACTCCCAACCAGGAAGGTAGTGCCAACTACCTACCAAGATCATGACAGGACCACTGAGAAGGGAGAAACAAGGACGGGAGAGAGAAGGAAGGGGAGAGAAATCCAAGGTGGCTTTTCTGTGGCCAGTCAATGCTGTGGAGGGCCTGGAAAATTAGGAAATACATCTCCTCACTTTCCCCAGATACCTGTAGCTGCCAAGGCTGTTACCCACTCTGATGCTGTCAAGGGAGCTGGGGACATGCCCAGGGATCCCAGAGCAGCATTTGGCTCCCCAGGGCTGCGAGCACACATCCACTCAACCAGAAGAGGATGTGAAATCCATCTTCACCAAGATGGCTGGAAACAGAGCTGTCTGGAAAAGCATTAAGGAAGGGGTTTAAAACCTGTCCACTGCAGCAGGTTTAGATTAAAACAGGTATGTTGCAGGCAAACCCAAACCCACTCAAACGTCTGGAGCCTCAGGCTCCCACTTAGCTTTCATGGTTTACGTGCCTTGAACAGACCAACTTCACACTAAAAGCCAACATGGTGCTGCTGGACTCCTGTCTACACTACAGATCCCACCAGGGCTCTGTTTAGCAAGTGGTAGCCATTTGTTCTGCAAAGCAAGATCTGTGTTGAGCCTGATAATTGATGGACAATACAGAGCCATAGATAGTAAATTTTTTTCCTGATTGAATGCAGCAGGACAGCAGTGGGAGAATCAGTGTGCCCAGTTGACCTCGTGGTAGCACTTACACAGAACCTCTTCCCACCCACACAATAAAAATTGCCCTATGTAGACACTTCCACACACTCTTGTGAACACTTTGCTTTTGTTCTTTCTTGTTTTGTTTCCCTTAATCTAAAAGAAGTTACTCAAACTGAGAACATATTGTTGCTCTTTGTGTGTGGAAAAACATAACATAGCAACTTGTCTTAGCTTTCTAATAGTTTCACGATGTGCTTTTAAACAATGTCAAACTTGTTCAAGACTCGTGACATTTGAAGCTGGCAAGTAAATCAATGTTGTTTTTTTTTCAAAAATGAAACCTTTTAGAAGGAAAATGGTTGCATTTATTTCAAAGGAAAATATTCATCCTTGTTTTTTCTGTTTTCTTTTTTTTTAGACAAAGTGCTGTGTATGCAGGATTATTTTTATTTTGTATGTATGTTGCAGTGCTCAACATTTTAATTGCCACTTCCTCAATAAAACTATTGGAAATCTTCCATCTTGCCATTAGCACTTACAAAATAACTGTTAACAATATGTTAGCCAGACACAGAAACTTTATAATTAACATTGGACTAGTCTTCAAAGTCTAGTGACTAAAATATATCCTATAAAATTACTGGACTTCATTCAATGCTATTCTGCTGGTTTAATGTTCAATAAATGTGTTGAGGGGAGATACTTGGCAACATGCGTTAGTCTCTCTGGCAGGGAGAGTGACTACAATGGGGTTTACTCTCTGCTGTACGGCAAGAGCACCAAGGCTCTACTGGGCTGCCGCACAAACACTGAAAGGTTGTTGCTGGTGTGAAATAACATAGCTCCCAGACACACTGCTGTGCAATCCTTCAATGCAACGCTCCTCCCTTGTCAACTGACAAGGAATTGGACAGTTTTCACATAAGCAATAAAACACAACAGGCAGTGTATTTCTGGACCATTATAGCACAACTGGGGTAGTGTCAGAAGTCAGAAGGCTGAAGGCCAAGTGTCTCAACTATGGGAGAAATACAAGATTGGCTCTGAAGCATCTTAATGCTATCCCAAAATGGAATTTCTGCAGTACATTAAATAAGGAGGAACACTTAGACCTGTGCCTTTAATACAGACATGGACATGACATCATTGGCAGCTAATTAAGCCTTATTCCAGCCAGAATTGTGCTGCAGCCATAGCAGGCCATTGCACTGGTAAATAGTTTGGAGAACAGGATGAAAAGGATTGGAATGCACTTTATTTTTGATTAAAATATGAGAAAGGTATCATAAAGGATAAGAAAAAAAATTGTTTTGCAGGATCAAGGTCATTAGAGCAGTATCTCCAAATAATCTGGCCATACAAAGTCCTTTCCTCATGGGAAACATTTGAAAAAAACACTCTGTGTAGTCTTTGAGACAAGCAAGACTAATGGACCAACGGACGTGTGGATACAATTCTGGAAGTTATTTTTATAGGGGTATAGCTCTGAGTCAAGCCAGCAGTATCATTGAGTTTAACACTCTAGATGCTCGTACTCACTGTCCCGGTATACTTTCAGTCCTTTATAAATACAAAATGCTTCACGTGCCTGGTGGCATCAATGCCAGGAGCCACCATAGGCAAGAGTCAGACTGCCCAGGGCTCCCACCTGGTAAGAAAAGTTGAGGAGTCAGAAGGAAAATTCTTGGCCTTAAAGCCACAGGACAACGTGAAGCACTGAAGGAAAGGGAACCAGAAGGGTGCAAGGGAGCCATATACAGCCCTGCAGTTTTTAGCATGGATGTATTTGAATATATAAAGAGAAAAATGAATAAATATGCAGTATAGCTATTAATACTGAGTTTTGCTTGTATCCTAAAAGTAAAATTCACTGATTTTCCAGACTGCTTTATTAACTCCTTATACATTTTTAGCAGGTAATATGAAAGATACAACTGCAGCATCTGCAGCAGACTTCCCTTCAGAAAAGAAGCTTCAGTAGAAACTATTTTCTTATACTGTCCCTGTTCTCTGCTCACAGGCCATGTGGTGAGGCCACAGGTCAGAGTAAGGGCTTCAGTGGAAAAAGAGTGCCAGGGAGGTACACTCATTGCACTCATTTTGCACACTCATTGCACACATGAACGTTTTCTTTCTGTCAACAGTTTGGACGCCCGGTTAGAACAGTTATTTTTAAATTGTTTGTCATTACCTGAGCAGGATTGGTGTCCTTGAAAAGTGCGATTTTTCAGATTGGTCACAAGCAGGAACAGACATTTAACAAGTCACTGGTTTGCTGAGGAAAATTGTCTGGGTTCAGAGGTGTCTACCTGGACATAGTGCAAGCTCATATCATCTAAATGTTTCCTGCACCAAGTCAGTGAGCTCATTCTGTTCAGTTATCTGCTATAATATCATAATCTAATAATACACTTATGAAATTAAGTTACAGATCATTGTGAGGGTGGCTGAGTTGTGCTGGCATAATATCGCTATATCATGGTAGTCAGGTCTCAGATGAAAAACACTGACAATTTTTTAGGGAAAATCTTTTGTTGATTCACCATCAAGCAGTCAGACTGAAGAGAGTCAAAGGATTTTGGAGGACATTGTTTCTGTGCATATTTTTGCCACTGTTATACAGTTATCATCATGTAGTTATAAGATCAGAGAAAAGAGGTCTACAAGGAACACTAAGAA
>JAAGNO010021888.1:24448-36699 GCA_033439905.1 Ceryle rudis
GGAAAATAAGAGTTAAATTGAAAACGTATTAGCCAGGCTTTTTATAATTTAAAATATGTCGTTAATAAAAGCAGCAAGAAAATGTTAAGTATCCTACCATAACATTCATATTTTGAATACATTTTGCTTCTGTTTCCTATCTTCCATCCTTGTTTTCAATATTTAGGCAAAGATTCCTGGGAATGCTCTTCACAGTTTGCTTCCTATTTATCATTTGTCTTCTGTTCTCTGGTCCTAGAAGATAAGAAAAGACAGTAAAAGAAAAATAATGGGTCAGTGAAAGAAAAAGCGAGAAAAAATATCTACTTTAGTCCCATTTTCTGTAATATTACAGGTACTCTTCATTCATGAAAAATGGGAAATAACACGCTATAGTTCCTAGATGCTGTTAAAGCCTGAATCTACCAGTTCACATTTTCAAAGCATTAGCAACATTTCAGAAAGGACTCCTGCCAAAGAACAAATAATATCTACACTTCAAGAAATAAACTTTGTGTCCTAAAACTTACTTCAAGAAAGTGAAGAACATTACTCCCCATCTTTACAGGTTTCTGAAGACACATCTAATCCATGAAGTAATTGATTTATTTTGGCAAGAGAGGTATCCTTTTCTCTCTTTTTTTTTTTTTTTTTTCCTGTGAAACAGGCAGGCTCTCATGGCAGCTTTTTAAAATGTGAAGATCTGCTTAATAAACTCCTTCAAGACTAGTTGGGACACATGTTTCTTAGAATTGTTAGATGCTTCTTAGAATTGTTAGTTATAGCTTAAGATCAAACAAAGATGGCAAATTAGAAGTCTGAGTTTTATACTGTGTACCTATTAAATCTCTTTTCTGCTGGTGATCTTATCCAGTGGTTTGCAACAAATGTATTCCTGCAAAGTATGCATTGCATACACCAGACGTACGTAGCCAGGTAGTTGCATGACATATAACTAATGCAAACATTTGCATTCTTCCATGAGGGAAGCATTTACTTCTTTAATGTAGAGCATTCGACTAGTTAATATCCCAAAGTTCATGTGATCTGAGTAAGGATATCTCCTTTTCTTCATAGCAAACATGTAAAAATCTCCCTGTGGATGTTTTCCTGTAATGCATAGCAGCAAAGCATATGTCACTCAGACCTCTCGCTACAGAAGTAGGACAGCATTTGCTTGCTGTGGATCACCACAACTGGTCATGTTGGTCATGTCAGACCTGGACCTTTGGAAACAGGTCTTCAGTGTTACCTGGCTTAGGGTTCTCTATTACTGATTAGAACCTGGCTCTTCAGAGAATTTCACACACACATAAGGACAACTTTTTCGCTGCCCTGAAGAGTTTCACGGGCTTGAGAAAGTAATTTTCCCCTCAGTCAGACAGTGATGACCAGTGCAAGCTCCTCACCAAAGGCAGGCAGACATCTCCCATCTGTGGGCAAGGGCACGCAGCCTTTGGGTCCCATTCAGCTGTGTTCTTAACTACTGCCCACAAATAAGTCACATTTTTTCCGTTTTTGCCACGTCAATCTCTGGAGTTGTTTCTGGGTTTCTTTTTTTTTTTTTTTTTTCTCTCTCATTCCCTTTCAAACCCATAACTTTTTCCCCACAGACTGTTTTTAAGCCATTAGAGGTTTGAGTCTAGATCTGTAAGAATTTGGATTCCACACCCAGCTCCGGTGATGTAAAGCTAACCTTGGGGTCCATGCTTTCCAGCCAAGCCTGCTGCTCAGCGCAGAAAAGCTAAGCACACCGATTTTCCCATACCCTCAGACTTCGCCTGTCAAGATGCCTGCAAAGCCTCTCTGGGCTGCCTGGTGGCAACCACAGCAGTAAACATAAAGCAAATTCAGCACCATCAGTTCTTCTTATGCATCAGGAACCCAGGCTGTATTTGGCATGAGTTGATCAAAGCAAGACTATGCCAAGTTGTCACCTGAGGACCTGGCCCCTGGTCTCAGGAGTCTCTCTTGAAGTTCACCAGGAGATTTTCAGCCAAAATCTTCACATTCTCTTTCCAATAGCAGCTGCTTTTTCCAGTGCCGAGAGCAGTGTTCTCATAAAACATGTACTCTTGTTATTATTACAGGACAGTAAAACTAATATTATAGCAGTACCCAGAGGCCTGGAATGAGATCCCATCACGTTGTACGATGAACAAACATAACTGTGGGGTTTAGCCAAGGCACAGGCCCTGCCACAGCAGCAGTCACTGCTATGTGCCCACAGAGGAGCTGGAGGTATCAAGTGGGAGGAGAACCCTGCAGCTGCCAGGTAGGTGCACACCAGCCGTATCTGTCTTCACATACCCACCCTTTCATGCCATGAAGGTGGGTTTTCCCCCTCCTTTTCACAATCTAAAGAAACCAACCAGAAAGAAAACTTACAGGATTAACATAAGACAGAGAGTAAGATAAGAAGGCTGTCATGACCTTCACAGAAGAAATAAGAAAATATCTGATCTGTGCACTGCCACAGGCTTAATCTATTTGCTTTTCAAGAGAAAAATACCATTCATGAGCTGGCCCTTCCAGAGAGACTTTTAATGGCTTACGGTAACCAAAACACATCTTATGCTCCCTCCTGGGGTTCTGAGATCACCCTTTCACATCCAGATGTGATGGAGAAGGTACATGCTCCCAACTTCTGTCTCTCAGACATGCCTTTAAAAACGGTGCTGTACCCTGAAAGAGGGTGAGAGGGGAGAGGTCACCAAACAGAACCTGTCTAAAGGAAGCTTTGCATAGTTCAGATACATGATATGCTGCAGACATGGGATCCCACAGTTCATTTGTTTGTTCATTTATGTCAAGAATTCAAAAAAATACAGATTTCATTAGCTGTAACATAATTAGTTAAATATTTAACAATGATAGCACCAGAAAACTCTAGTTACTGTGCCAGTTGATTTACTGGAGAATTAATTATTGATTGATACATACTGTTTATCAGTACTCTTGAAATATTACGTGTTAACTGATGAAACATTCCTCAAGCAAAATTTCAGTCCTGGGGTACCTGGAGGCTGTCCCTGCACTTTGCCATTCTCCAAGGTACTCTATAGGCACATAATGTTTCACAGACTCTGTTTCAAAGACTTTTAAAATTACGTTCATGGTTTCTGGAGTGGATTCTCTGTTAGTTTAGATTGGCAACGCCGCGTTGATTTCAGTGGAAGTCTGGTAATTTACACCAACTGCGAATTTGGATCTTTTCTTCTTCTTTTTATTTCTGAGGACAGATTGGTTTATTTTAAAAGCTGGCTGCTGACTAGAAGTGTGTGAAATAACTTTTTTTTCCTGCATAAATATTTTTAAACAGTATTTTCAAGGATTTTGCAATGAGTTACATGAAGCTGGCAAAGCTCTGGTACCCGCTTCATCTTGTGCAAATAGAATTATGTAAAGAACGGGCCTTTGGGCCATTAGCATGTTCAAGCAAAAAGAACATTAAAACCCAACTTTTTTTTTTCCAGAGACCCTTAACCTTTCCCCATCCTGGTCCCTGGAGTGACATTCCACCATTCAGAGATGTTACCTGATTTATCCTGACCACCCCCATTAGATTTTTTCATACCCCAGATAGGACCAATGGGCCAATTCACTGCTTATATTTGCCATCACTGCAACAAATAATTAATCTCATGCTGTGAGACCCACAGTCTGTAAAGCCTACTCCAAATTCAATTAAATTTCTAAGTGTAGGCACAAGGCCATCTAAAAGTTGCTTTTCCCTTGAATTTAATAGATTTTGGCCTAGAAAGCCAGTCCTCTGGCCTAATATTTTTTTTTTTCCCATGTAAAGGAGGCCTTTCTCTTTCTTCATTATTCAGAATCACCTCAAGATCTTCTTAGCAGTAAGCACTCACATGGCCATACACCTCCCCAAGATACTTTAATGTAATCAAACCACTGAGCATTTCTAAACATGGACACAAATATTTATGAACCTACTGTAAATGGTTTCTGCATTCCTTTGAGCATTTTCTGAAGACAAAACCCATAGTCAGGGAAGCAAGTTTAAAACCTTGACATGAAAATCAGGGCTTGGCATCTGACCTTCAATGGTTACCAGGCTGTACCCCTGCTGAGACTGCAGGGATTTTTTGCCTTCTCCAGAGCTGTTTCTCACCCAGCTCTGTACACATACCTCAGCATCCTTTCTCTCATCTTAGATTGTCTTTCCCTTCTCACTAGTGTTTTGGGGAATCCAGACTCTTTCCTGCTGATTAAGCAATTTGCCTGCTTGGTTCTAACCATTCTTATTCCAGGCTCACAGTTGGTTACACACAGATAGTGCCAAAGTAAAAAGATAATAATTTAAGCAACATCAAGACACAGCTGCCACCAGACACCTGTATATACGTGAGATGTCTTTGTTCCCTCCTTTAAGCTTTAACTGCTTTTGCTTCCTCATCTCCAAAGATTGTGGTGAGCACTGTGGCACAAGGCTATATATGGGTGGGTGAGAGCTGCCCAGCCTGCTCCAGTCACAGCCTCAACACAGAGAGCTGTCACAGTCCTTTTGGCATCAGACATGCATGCATGCAAATACATTTGCTTCTGCAGGGATTTCTGTAGCTCTCTGCTCACCCTCCTGCTACCAGTTCCCTGGTTCCCAGCCTGGCAGCAGGGGCTGGCCAGGAAGAGGAGTGCAAAGAGCCTGGAAATGTGCATCCACCTGAGCTGCTCCCTTCTCTTGGAAGTGGAGGGCAAGGCACAAGGGGCCAGGCAAGGATGGCTTCCTCCCAAAGGCAAAGTTGAAATTTATAAAAGGGATGCAGTACTGCCTTTAGATCTTTCCTGGCTCTGCTCCCAAGAAAATCATGTCAGTGAGAAGAGCTGGCAACATCGCTGGCTCCCCCAGCTCCTCAGCTCTGGACAACCTGCTCAGCCCTCAGCCCTCCAGCTTCTGAATCACGGCTGAGCTGCACATGGAGCTGGCTGTGTCTCCCAGCCTTTCCTCTACCCCTCCATCAGCCACTTCTATGAATCACAGGTGTTGTGCATTTCCCTCGAAGGACTGAAAGGAGTTTTCAAGAGCTCCAAAATCACTCAAAGTTAATGGGAGCTGGGAGCCCAAAGCATCCCTGAGGAGCTGCACTACCCCAGCACCACTCAAGCCTTGATGTGCACTGGAACTGGGATTCCTAAGTCACAGGATGCTTTTAAAAATGTGGTTTGCTCTCTCACATAAGTAGGAGCCAAGAGCTTGAGAGTTCTGGTCTTGCTTCTGCAATTAAACTGTTCTGAGGTTTTTAGGCAAGTCACAATCCTACCGAGCCTATTTCACCATTTGTAAAAGGGAGATAACAATATTTAACATCCTTCCAAATTAAATGTTAATAAGATTTCAGCAGCTTACATCTGCATAGGGTCTTGAAGATACAAGGCACTGGGAGAGCATTATGTGTTGTTGTTACTAATTGTGAATATCCTTCACTTTAGTTTGTTGTCATTTATTATTAAAAGTGAGAATTTGTGATCCAATGTAATATTACTCTGAGAAGATTTAGTATCTTTCACAGCCTGTAAATAACTTGGTTGTATTTGTCTGATGCAGAGATGGTAATAGGAAACAGATTTCAGAAGTGGTGCAAAAAGGAATGTGTGGTTATTCTGACAATATAGTTTTCTTAAATTTAAACCTGATAAATCAGCTTTGGGCTTATATTTTCTCTGAGAAGAATATTTTTAAGTGAAGCAACATAAAGGAAATCCTTAATTGGAACATAAACATTAGCACTATGTTTCTACCCTTTCATTCATTCTAATGAATAAGCAGACACATGTTGGGGCTTTACATGACATTTGGCAAGACAGTATAGGGAATTTGTTCACAAATTGCAGAAGGAATCTGATGAAGGTCTTCCCTCTACTAACTTTTTGACCCAAACAAGTTAAAAGTGGCCCATGCCTTGGAAAACTAGACACATTGGTGCACAGAGGGCATTGTGGCATATTAACTGCTTGCCAAAAATGTTTGTCTTCTTTACCAGGAAATACCTATCTGAAGCCGTCTAAAATTTGGCAAATCACAGTTAAGTGAGCTGCAGCAAAGATATCAGATTGACAGACCCCCTCATATGGGAAGTTACTCAGGCACAGGAAAGCTCTGTTCTGTTTCCTTCATCTAGTTGTTGGGGTTTTTTTTCCTCAGGAACTATAGGATACTAGGATACGTCCACTCAGGCTCTTCGTCTCCAGAATGAATTATGGTTTTCCTCCCCCATCCTGCTCATTCCTATGGATTCACACTACCATAAGCTTCTGTCTAGTGGGGGCTAGCCCTAAAAGTCAACCTTAATGTAAAGGGTGGAGTAGCTCTTGGCTACAGTGCTGTGAAGAAGTCAGTTTAGGAAATGCAGAAATTTTCTCAGGGATATGGAGTTGCTGGTTTGGGTTTTCTCTTATTGATTTCCATCCCCAGTTGACAGAGTCTCCATCACCTAACACCAAAGGGTCATCAACCCTTCTGAGTCATGGTGCTCCAACTGAAGGATTGTTACGTTGCTATGCTTCTCCTTTTCATTGGAGTGAGCAAGCACATGAGTATGGGTCACTGATGAAAAGCAGCCAATTTGTCTGTATAAAATGAAGTCTGGACTCTTTCTTCCATGGCTGAGGTTTCTTTTATGCTCTCAGGACTTCTAAAGCCACTGTATGTAGCTCAGGTATATGTATGGCCTTGTGTGTTTTTAATGTAGCTTCTTAGATCGTTTAAATTAAAACCCATAATATTTTTCTAATGTAATAGCAGTTTTGGAAGAGTCAGATCTAATTAATTTTAATACAGTTGGTACTGGCTCTCAGCATGTATGGGTGTTTAATGGAATCATGACTTCCATGGAGCTGAAGCAGATAGGAATTTTGCAAAAGAACAGAAAGGAGGAAGAATGCTACTCTTTTCCACATTTCCAAGCAGTCAGTTATTTTGGAATCTATTGCAGATGTATTCCATTAACTGTCAAGTTACTTAGTAAACCCACCAAATTACTGCACACTCACTCAATAAAAGTGCTAGATATATAAAAGACCAAGGAAGTTCTCAAGGTTTTTCTTAAACCTCACCAGGAAAAAAAAAAAAAAATTGTTTTGTTTTTTTTTTTTGTTGTTCTAAAAAAAAAAACCAAACCAACAAAAGAAAACAAACCAAGAAGTACAGCCAGGGAAAATGAATGTTAAAAAACAAGCAGCACAAAAAGAGGGCTTGCATTTCCAAACCTCAACATACCACATGTGCCTATAAAATACAGGAAATGGGTACAAATGTGAAGCTGCACACAGGATTAGAGGCACATGAACACATTTAAAGCAGGTGGAAATAATGTCAGCTGGAACTGTACTGTTAGTTTTGTACCAGGGGGCAAAGAGTAGATGGGGCTATACTGCTGTTAAAGTACTCTAAATACGATTTTGTGAAAATAAATCATAAACACAAACAATTTCTGATGCCCCTAATCAAATGTACAGATGTTAGTTGCATCTTTTGCCATTCCTTTTAAAAAAGGAAAGCCTCCAGGCCTTCAGCTCAACTGCAAAGCCTTCCAAATCCAGAGAGCTACTTTGTCAACAAATGGAGCCTTGGGGAACATCACTAAAGTGACCTTTTTTGTCAAATGGCATTACAATATCATGCAAGGCCAACACATGACATCAAGCTATTGGGAAATCTGTGGCCTGGTGCTAAGTTATCCTCGAATAAGTGTGTCATGCATTAAAATGATGGGATGCACACAGGACAAGTAATAAGATGGCCTCTACTGCCCCCACAGACTCATCCCTGCAAGATCAGCACGGGCGGGCATAATCCTCTGCAAAAACATCTGTTTTCCCCTACCAATTCCCAGTTAGGATGGTTTTGGGTATGCTATATGAGAAAAAGCCTGGCAGGACCAGTGTAAGGTCTACAGAAGGAACAAACTTTTAATCACTTTTCAGATAATCCTACCAGCAGCGAGGGTAAAAGTAACTTGTCATGAGCTGTGCCCAAGGGTGCAATCTCCTCTCTGAAGATCCTGGGGGCAGCTGGAGCTGACAGAGCCCAGAAGCTGGGGGAAAAGGCTCAGAGCTGGCACAGAGGCACAGGACAGGATGGTCCTGACCCTGTCTGCATCCTCTGGGATATGAGTCGTTCTGTGTGCACAGTTGGTAAAGTTTACTGCATCCTGTGCCTCTCCTGCCAAGCTCTTGCTCACAGTGAGGATCCAAATCAAAGGTTGTCCTGCCTCTACAGCCCTGCCTCCTCATAGCAGCTTAGATTACACATTTTCCATGGACTAGAGGAGCACCCGTATCCTGTGGCTTAAAAGCTAAAACTGAAGAATCGCCTGGGTCCAAAGAAATCTGTATTTCCAGAATAGACAAAATGTCAATGATTTCAGAGTCTGGAATCCCTTCAATCAATGCCTTCCAAAAGCAACCCTAGCCCTACATCCAAAATCTACTGAGACAGAGAAAACAAGCAATCCTTTCCCACTTCTGAAGATACGGCATACTTGCTTCAGTGCCCATTAAATGAGATAGTAAGTTTTCCTCCTTTTTGCCAGGTTAAACTATAGCTATTCCTCCCCATTCTCTTGTACTGTCTTCCAGAGCACAAATAAAGCACCATCTGGCCCTTCATTAACCCTATTTTATTTCCTTTGATCTCATGTAAACGATGAGAAAAAGATCTAAGACTCCTTTCTCCTCTTTAGACATGTGCATAACTCACATCAGTGTCAATGGGAGTTAAATATGCCTATGGAGAGGAAGAAATATGCCTATGGAGAGGAAGAAATAGAAACCACTGTGTGTTTCACTATAGCATCTTTGCATTTGAAAAATGGAAACAAAATGGTCCAAAACCTAATTCCCAGATCACATTCCTCCAGGTCTGAAAGTGGACCTTAGAGAGGATGTAGAAATACCAGGATACTGTGACAAGACACAATAGGGTAGTTGATGTTCTTACTCATAGCGCAAACCATCTTGGTTGTAATGAATTCAAGTGTCTGCAGCTCAAAGGAAGAAACCAAGAATAATATTTAAAATACATTTTGAAGTTTTCCACTATGTACTTTATCTCCTCGTTATATACAAGGCAAAAATAGCTGTAAATTAAAGCCTGAGGTCACAGAGCCTTCCAAAGCCACTCTTTTATTTGCCCCACTCCCCTTCCTAAACAGCACCATTATTACCGAGATGAAGGGAGCAAGTTAAACATTCTCTCACTGCTGATCAAGCTTATAGGGACAAAGAATGCTCTCTCTGTTTTGCATTGGCCAAAGAATCGATGGGTCTGGAGATCTAGCATTGCCAGTTAACAGCCCACACTTCCTAAGGCGGGTGGGTAAGTTTGTGTCTATACAACATCACTAGTGGTGAAGGCCAGAGGTACGTGTACCCCGAGGAGAACTGCAGCCACTGAGGAACATATGGTCAGGCAGTGAGGCAGAGATATTACATACCCTCTCTCATCCCCTGGAGTGGGGTGCTTCGGGCAGATGCTAACTTAGGCCTTCACCCTGTCCTGCACCACACCCTGGCACTGAGGTTCCTGCTTTGCCCTGCTGCCAGGGGGTTTCTCAGCCCGTCTTTCACCCGTCAGCATCCCCACCTACCCCTTTAGAGAGGCTTTTCATAGGTCAAGTGATGGATTTAGCGGTGCACTACAAGCCTGCTCAAGAGCTTATTGGTCTAAATACATGGGCTCTTCTGATCAGCTGAAGTCCTATATACACTTGTGTGTACATCTGTATATATACACTTACACATATATATAGGGACTGTTTCTGCAGTTCATCCCATCCAGGTGTTCCTAACTTAAGCACTGACTGTACAGCCCAGGCACTGTTGCAGGATGCACTGGACACTTTGCTGCCAGACCAGGATGAAACAAGACCGTAGGAGAGGGGCTGGGGAGAGCGGAGGCCCCCGCCCTAAGCCGCAGGGCTCCGCGGGCGCGCAGACGAACATGGCCCCAGCCCTTCGAAGTTTGAGTCGATTCGCGGCACCGCTGCGGACAGCTTGTCCCGCCGCCATCCGCGGGTGCGCAGCGCTGCTGCCCTGGGGAGCGGCGCGGCCCGGCGGAGACCCGGCAGCGGTGAGCAGCTCGGAGTCGCGGGCAGGAGCCGGACACTCCCGGACGGTCCATTTCGTTTCTCTAGCGTTTAACGCGGGCTGTGATCTAGCGCAATAATCAATAACCATCCTTCAGCCTTTGAACACCAGGGGGCTGAGAGAACTTTTCAAGACACATTCCTCGGGCAATGATGTATACTTCACACTTACTGTGCACTTTCCACTGAGAAAAGAGAGAGAAAGCGAAAGAAAGGAAAGGAAAAGGAAAAAAAAAAAAAAAAAAAAAAAAAAGGAAAAAAAAAGGTGGGGGGGAGGGGAAAAAACCTAACACGACACCAAAGGAAAGAATTACATTTATCTACAGAAATCAGCAAATGAAAGAACCCCGACCGCAAGGCGTGACTATATTTAATGGGCAGACTTTAATCAATAACAAAAGTGTGTGGGTGTATGTATATTTCTACATACACATAGATTTATATTACTATATTTATGTGTATGCATATACACACACACACTTGTTTATTTTTAAAAAGGCGCCGAGGGTCTTTGCACATGCAGACCTTGAAGGAGAGTGACTTTAAAGCCCCTCTTTGCGACACGTAGCTGAAGTCTCCACAAGCGCCTCGCCCTCGCTCCGCTCGCCGGGTAATTACAAGCAGAGCGCTCGCGCAGTTTTTAATAACTGTCTCCCTTTCAGCACATCGAAAAAGCAATATATTTAAAAGATATATTTTGTATGCAGCACTTGATAGGGAGCTCGAGGGAAATGATCTCTTGGATGTTACTCTGAAGGCATTTTGGTCTGGCTGATTGTAGAGGAATTCCATTTTGACGAGCCAAATCCCTTCTTTCAGGTGACAGAGGGAATCGCACCATGCTTAAGGGCTGTGCACTCGGCCGGTACCCTTGCTAGAGCGGACGAGCCCATGGGCGGCGTGGGGAGCCGGCATACGGGGGCTGAGAGGCAGAGAAGCCTGTTTGATGGCTTCTTCAAAAATCGCTGCCCAGATGGAGCTCAGCTTTCTCCTCGATAACTGCCTTTCTACCCCCAAAGCCTATCCGCCTGCCTGTTTCTCCGACGGCTCCCCGTAAACCGGCTCAGCCGCCGCAGCCAGGGTGTCCCGGCCGGGCGTCGGGGCGCGACAGCCTCGTTGCCATGCGAGGTCCCCCCCAGAAGCGGGCAGGCGGAGCTGAGGCAGAGCGACTAAGGGCGGTGTTGATCCCGGCACGGATGCGGGACTGAGTGGAGTCCCGTCGGCTCACCTGGGCTTCGGAGGTGTTTGAGGAGAAAAAAAAAAAAATCAGAAAGCGAGTTGCCTATATCCCCGAGCGAGTGGGTTTGCGCTCCCCCATGAACGAGGGACGCCGAAAATCAGGGCGTGAGGCTCCCGAGGCGAAGCCTTCGAGCTCTCAGTCCCGCGTTCAGCTGCCGGAGTCGGCAAAGGTGCGTTTCAGTCAGCGAGGCATTTCAATTCCCCTCGCATATAAACACAGGAACGGCCTTTCAAGAAATTCAGACAACTTTGTAAAACAACATCTACTCACACGTTCACACCGAGAAGAGCAGTAAAAGGGTATGAGTGTAGGGTCTGGATTTTATATTTTGTTGTCCTCTGGGGTCTGGTTTTAGACGGAGGGAAATGGTTTTGGGGTTTTTTTTTCTGTTGTTTTTTGGTTTTTTTTTTAATTTTATTTTAGGGATTTTTTTTTTTTTCATTTTCTCTGTGAGGAAAGATTAACCTTTCGAGCTGAGAAATACAGGTGCTCCCAGGAATTCCCCCCTCTCCCCCCAACGCACACATCGAAGCGAGAACCGCAGCGCCGCGTTCTGCGGGACAGCGAAAGCGAGATTACAACGTTGAAAGCTAAAACAAAGGGCTCTCGTATTTCCCACTGAGCAGTACCGGGCTAGTTATGGCAGGGAAAAAGCCCAAGTCCTTAGCCAGTGAGAGAAGAAGGAAGAAAGCCAGTTCAAGGCGGAGAGGCAGGGACTTTGGTTCGGAAATTGATCTACGCTTGGAACAGGAAAAAATGACTCTTTCCTTCACATCTGTCCGATTATTTCGGTTTATTTATAGATGATGGGGAAATATAATCTTTTATTTCACCTCTCTGGAAACAGGAAAAGGGAAGGGTCTAGAGCACAAGTCTTGTGAGAGGCAGATGACCTGGGGTTGTTGAGCCTGGAGAAAAGGAGGGGCAGG
>JAAGNO010021893.1:0-12720 GCA_033439905.1 Ceryle rudis
GTCACCCAGAGCAGGGGGCCCAGCAGCGCAGGGTCCAGGCGGGTTGGGAACCTCTCCAGAGAAGGAGACTCCACAGGCTCTCTGGGCAGCCTGGCACAGGCTCCCACACCCTCACACCAAAGTTTCTCCCCCTGTTCAGATGGAAGCACGCTGCTTTAAAACCATTTTATGTTGAACAGCTTAAACCCTCCACTAAAATAAAGAAACTTTATTACTACAATATTTATGATGGGCTCCTGTGACTAACCCAGGCCAGCTAAGCTTGGCAGGCTCTTCCCTCCAGCTCTGACACTACCAAGTGACAGAACCTCTCTCCCCACCTCACACGCTGGGGTTTTTTTTGACAGCTCCAGGGTTTACAATGATATTTGTGGGCAAAATGCAAAAGGTTTTAAGCTTTTAAGTGTAGCACCCAGGGGAAAGAGTAGGACTTGGCAGACGCTGCTGAGTGGCTGCTCCTCCCAAGAGAAGTAATTTGTTGCACCCATCCACCCAGAGCATACAATCATAGAATTGTTTAGGCTGGAAAAGCCCTTTAAGATCATCAAGTCCAACACCATGATACAGAAAGTACCAGGAGATAATTTTAGGTGCACAGGGAGGAAAAAAAGATAACAGTTCTTACCTCTGCAAGCAGGGCTGGGGGGAAACGATGAGCCAGGAGTAAGGAAATCTCTAACGAGTTCGAGAAGCTGCTCAGCCTGTGCCCAGCGAGTGGGCACAATGCTGCCAACGTGCTTCGCTCCACCAGCATTTAGCCCTCAATGTCACACGTTACGGGCACCAGCACGGTACCATTATCCTCCCCTTTCCATCTTCACGGTGTTTACTCCACCGAAGATCAGAGTTCGTAGCAAAGTGATCTATCTGATCACAGTTTAACCTTTTGCAAGTTTCCTTTTTAAGGTGACATCATCTTGGCAAGGATGAACGTAACGAAAAGCTGCCTGTAGAATGGACTTGCCTTATAAGGGCCGTATCAAAAATAAAAGCTTGTATAACCAAGGGAAAGCTGGAGGAAAAACAGGACTGGGAGTTCCAAGAGCAGCCCGTGAGCTCCTCACGAATATCCCCCTTGGTCAGACAAGGTGCCACATTTTCCTTCTCAGTGCCAGTCAAGAGGAGTGGGTATAACGCATCCTTGGGTACAGGTGGGTCAAGTCCCCCAAAACCTGGATGCCAAGTTTCCTCTTTGTATGTAGGCGAGGAGAAGGCAGCCAGGGAGGGCTGGACCCTCCTGAGGGGGTTTGGCACCTACGCAGAGACACAGGGAGAAGGGATAGGGTGTTTTAGCTCAATGGGCTGGAAGGATACAATGGAAACACAGTACTAACGCAAGTAATGAAGGATTTTCTCTGCTAGGTTGTGCCAGTTGGCATTTTCACAGGAAAAGACACAAATACGTTTCAGAAGAACCCCTCCATCTTCACTCAATTACATCTGTATCTAATTCACAGGAAAACAATATACTGCTGTGTGGAAACACTGCCCGCGGTTCCACCACCAAGCCAAGAGACACAGCACAGCCCGTAAGGTGATCTGAGTCCCCCATTCGCCGTCCTCCAGTTACATACAAAAACTCCCCCGGGCATCCAGATTCTCCCGATCCCAACATTCGTGCTTAACTCCAATTGGAGCCACTGTCTCCACAGTTTAGGGAAGCAGCCCCTGAATATTCCTGATTTGGGCAGAGCACAAGGGCAGCTGAGCCGTTCCCACTCCCTCTGTTCTGATTTCATTAATTTCCCCGAGCACAAACCCTTGGGTGAGCGAGTTTTCTTTGCACTGGATAAGCTTCATGTATTTCTAGAGCAAGGGCAGTCTGTTTTCTTTCCTTACCCTCACAGAATTGAGTATTTTTCTCAAGTTTCTGCTTTAAAAGAAGTAAATGTGATCAGACTGGATTTCCATTACAATATTCAACCATGACTAAGGCGGCTGAGACTCTTCCCAAGCAAGGACCAACAAATGTTCCTGCAGGAGCCTTCAGTGTTTATGAGAACAATCTCTCCTGTGGATTTATATAACCTTTTAAGGATCTGTATTTGACTGTCATTGAAAGCACAGCACCCATCAGCCCAGGTGGAGGGAGGAAACGGCTGTTTGGGTTTTGCAAAGTCTAAGTTTGGATCTTGTTGCATCTAAAGAGCTGAGATGATGGTGGGTGGAGATGTGTGGGTGGAGATAACCACTCTTGCTATAAAGCCTTAGCCTTAGTGCGGGGACAAACACGCTGATGACGGACGTCCACGAAATGAGATGGGACACCAAGCTGGTGCTTCGAAGGTTGGTGCCTCCACCGTGTTGCTTGGGGTGGGGATGGAGCAGCAGAAGGGTAACCATGTGCTGACCCACCCGAGTCCTTCAGTGGTCCGGTCTGGAGAGGGGAAGCTGGGACTGGGGTCCAGGATGGCTGCTCAATGGGTTTTCATCACGAGCTCTTCCAGCGCCTTCTCCCTCTGATTCTCACAAAGCAAGAGAACTTCTTTGATTTCATTTTGCTGGAAGCCCATATCATTAAACTGAGCTAACAAACGCAAGAATTCAGCTGCCTGGAGGAAGAAGGAAGAAAAAGAAATGATGTTATCGGGGCGTTTTAAGGATGGATTTATCGCACAGTCGCAGTAGAAGTGGCGCTGGGTGATGAGGCTGCAGCCAGATGACCCGGCCGGGTTGTATTACGGCTGAAGGGCACAGCAAGAGCAGAACCAGGACACAACACACCGCTGCTGGTGTTTAAATCTGTGCCTTTACAGCAACTTTTAAAATAAAAAATACGGAATCAAGTCAGCCTTTAGCTTCGCTTATTCCTTGTAAAGTTTCCTATGAATTCCATGCAAGTGTTTGCCTGCCTTATAAAGAGACCGTGGAAAGGCAGCGAGTGTGAGCTGGAATTAATTTGTCTCGCTTCTCCTCTTGCTCATGCTGGGCCCCAGCACGACAACATCTCCCGGAGCCGCGTTGTCAGTAACTAACCCCCTGCCTGACACCGAGCCCTGGCTGCCCTCCCACCGCCGCAGCCCTAAGGAGCCGTGGGCCCAGCAATCCCAGCTGCTGTTGGCATCACATCCAACACCACCAGCCCAAATTTCAAGCGGTTCTACCCCGCCAGGCTCTTCACTACTCCCAGGAGGAGACTGGCGATGAAGACTAATGGTCGATGTGCCACCACAGTTCTTCTCCCTGGGGTGTGAATGCAGAGGGAGAGTCAGGAGGGAGGTAGCGAGGGTGGGTGCTGGTGGGTTCAGGGTGGGGGATTCCCCACACAGGAGCTGAGTGAGCATCGTTCTTGCACGGCAGGGTGAGAGGATGGGTGGAGAAGAGCAACAGAGAAGGCGTCCTTCCCTTGGGAGGATCATGGTGACGCTGCCCTGGGGATCTGCCATGAGTGTGGGCTCACTGCTTGCAGGGCAATGGGTCTGACTTGTGGGGAGGGGTGGCGGAGGCAGAGGGGAGCAATGCTGCCCACTGGAAAAGAGACCCAGAGGATGCAGTGCAAAGGGATGGGCTGTGCCACCCCATTCTCACCTTTTTCTCCGAGTACTGGAACATTTCCATGGCCTCCTCCACCTGCCCTTCCTCATAGCCCTGCTTCAGCAGCCGGTCGCAGGCACTCAGGTAGCTGAGGAACTGCAGGAGACAACGACCGAGGTCAATCCAACCTCATAGACACGAGTGAGTGCATTCAGAAGCCCACCCTGCCACCTCCCAGAGACACGCTCATGGGGAGGAGCTGGGCCACCATCATCCTGCTGGTTCCTGTCTGACGCGCAGCCAGAGCAGTCTGTCTGCCAGCAGGACTCCCACCAGGAGAAGACAACATTTCAATCCCCTCCATCCTTTCAGGATGGGAACGGGAATAAGGCAGGGGGAGGATGAGGAGCAAACCAAACATGTGAACCCTCTGAGACACAAAGCCATGGGCTCCAGGCTGGGGGGGTGAAGCAGAGCCTGTCCAGGTGAGATGTCTACCCTCAGCTGACCCAGCATCCCTTTGAGGTGTGGAGGTTTGGGTGCCCATGGGCTCGCTCCAGGGTCTGAGCACAAAACCCACCCCAGGGGAGACCCGTGTGCTGTCATTACTGAAAGTAAACAGTTATTTTTGGCTTTCCTCGTTGTTCTTGGAGTGCTGACAGCGCTATTCCCAGCGGTATCTTTTAAATACCACAAGAATCATTCACTGTCCAAAAACATATGGGACAGACAATAATAAACGAGCTATACCATAGCAGGAGGAATAAAACTATCCCACGGGGCTCCGCAAAGCCGTGCCATCTTCATCCAAGGAGAAGCTGATTCATATCTCCCCAGATCCATCACAGACCCCCACCCTCCCCTTCACTGCCGTAGCCAAGGAGAAGGCTTCAGTAAAAGACCATAAAACGTATGAAAAAGGCCAAAAACGTCTCTCAAATGTTGAGCTGATCTCGTTTGGCTAAACAGCAGAGCAAGGATTTTAAAAAATGTCAGCCTTAAGGAGCAGCTTATTAACTCAAAACGGAGAAAGTCACTTATCATGGGCATTTGTAACTTGTTTTTATTTTCCTCGTTACCTTACTAACTAAAAATGCTGGATTATTGCCCTATTTTCTTGCCCTGTTGTGGCAGGGACAGCCGCTCGCCATGCTCATGGTAGAACCCAGACAGTCATGGCAGCCTGTTCAAGCCCAGCATGAAACCGGTGCTGTTGACAACTCAATGATTTTTATCATTAAAAAAGCCAAAAAGAAGAGAATAAACAATCCAGGTTTTCAAATACTATGACCTACTAAACCCCTGAGGCGGGAACCGGCCCCACCGCTCCCTGGGGAGGAGGAGGAGGAGCCACCACTGCCCTTTTGAAGCACCTTCTCCCCTTGTAGCTCTCAAGGAGGTTCCTTATAACACTTAGACATGAAGTTCCTCCACCGCAGGCACCCCTGGAGAGCTCAGCCTTAGCCAGCACATGGCCTGCCCAACAACCTCATCACAAACTGCTCATGTGGGAAGAGACCTCCAGGCTCTGGTAAATCAGTAACCTGCTGATTTCTCTCTTCCCTCATTTGCTGCTACCTGAGATGAAGTGCAGTGATGCAGCTTTTCACAGCCGAGCCAACCACGTGCAGCGATGCAAACGCAACTCCTCCTCTGGTAGATTGTGTCTTCCATGCCCCTGTTCTACTTTGACCAACATCCATTGGAAAAGCCCATCTCCATGAGGTCCCTGCTTTAGGTGCTCCAACAACTGCTTAAGACGAGCAAACCAACCACCAACCACTTCACCGATCCAGCCGGACCACAGAATATAAGCTTCTAGCATGGAAAAAACCACGAGCAAACACCACCAAAGACCCAAACGTTGATTTCATGGTGGAGGCAGGAACAGGGTAAACATCTCCCAGTCTTACAGCAGCGTTCGAGTCAGGAATATGCAAACCTGGTGGATCCCCTTGGGTGCTGAGACTCCAGAGACAGAGGCTCTCCAGGGGGACAGGCAGATCCCAACCAGCACCACAGCAGACAACCCTGCTCAGCTCAGTGTCGCAAGTGCCACCACTGAGAATGCAGCTTCTGTAAGCATTGGAGGGGCTCAGGGAACCACCACTGGTGGGGATGGCCAGTGCAAGGCTTGTAGGAGGCGCTGAAGATCTACATTGTCCATTGGGGTAAGACAGCAAGTTCTTCTGGAGGAGGAAAGGGGCAGGAGCACATCATGGAAACTCCATCGATGTATTTTTGATTGATCAATGATCAATTTTTGATCGATCATCGATCAAACTGCAACGATGCATTTAGCCCTTGGCCATGACATCCTAGACGATGAACCTCTGACACGCTGGGACAACTAACCCTGCTTGAGCCTTTTAGAGGGGCTCTTCCACCAAAACTGAGAAGGCATCACCTCCTTAAGGCAGCAGACTCCCCTTCTCCACCAGAGTGGGCTCTGCCAGTTTGACGTGACACTGCAAAGAAATTGAGCAATTTTGGCTACCATCTGGTACTACAATCAATCTTCCCGGTCGAAGCTGTCATCGTCACACGCTGAAACCCCGCGTGACACCAGCAAGCAAGGAAAAGCACCCACAGCTCTTGTTTCTAACTAGAGTTGAAGCATATTTTCCAGGAAGGTTTAGCCTAATTTGGTAGCTTTGTACTTGGAAGAGACGCACGAAGGGCTAAGCTTTGCATTTTAACTTGGCTGTGTTAGGTATAAATGGGAAAGATGGAGAACTGCTGGTGAAGTAGGCACAGGACATAAGGCAGACTTTGTACTTTAGTGCATTAATCACCTCTCCAAGAGAATGGGAGTCCCCACGTTTACACCGAAGGGAGCAGACTGTACCCGTTTCCATCCTTAGTAAGATGCGCTGCTCCTTGAGACAGCAGTTGCTGCAAGACACCCTTGGCACGCCAAGAACGTGGGCTGGGAATGTGAACTGAAGAACTAAAGCTTTCCTTCCCACCTCGGCTCGCAGCGACGCTCGCCTGGAACACCAGCGAGGGTCTGGGGAGGCTGGTCCAGCCTGGGGTGACTCAGGAAGGAGCCAGAAGCTGCAGGATGACTCAGCTGCAGAGCGGCTTCATGCACCGACCAGATGGGTAAGAGCTGGCCCACGCAGCTCCCCGGGAGCACGGGAAGGAGACTGGCACCCAACAGCAGCTGCTTGGTGCTGTGCCTGCTCACACCTCTGCCCGGGGTCTGCTCCTGCTCCCTGGCGTGACAGCCTGGTGGACATCCCCCCGGCTAAGCTGCGATCAAGCCCCTTCTCTGTCTGCAAGAGCTACCTGCATAATTGAACCCTACCAAATCCTCCTCTGGGATGGGCAGGTGCAGCCCCAAACTTGCCAAGCCAGAGCCTGCAGCATCCCTCATGATCCAGATGCTTAGAGCTCACCTGGACCACAAATGGTTTGACTGGACAAGCAGAGACCTCAGGAATTGGGATGCAGCACAGCAGGCTGTGATGTCCTCAGCTACCAAGGGCAAGGAAGAGCTTGTGTGTCAATTATTTTCAATAAATTCCAGGTTGTTATAGAGGGTTCCTCAGGAAAAGAGCTCCGGGATCCAGCTGCAATGCTTGCATGGAGTCCCTGGTGGCTCCAACACATGGAGCTTGTGTTTTGGAGAGAGCCCAGACAAATCCCTGAGGTATTCACACAGTCCCGCTCTGACAGGATGAGCCCTGGCAATAATCATATGGATCTAACAGCCGGGGAAAAATGATGTGCAAAAAGTTTCCATATACGGGGGCAGAATCTGTACTTCAAAAGGACACTATGATGGGTACAACAGATTGAGCAGATAACGTTACCCGGCCATTATTACTCGCTGAAAAGCAACTCACTGCTATTGTATTACAACAGAAGTGCAAACGTGTGATCTCATGCTGTCAGCTGAGGTCTGATACCAAAGTGGGAAACCCAAGGCCACTGGAAGAGCAGTCCCAGCAAGCGACCTATCCCTTTTCTCCAGGAAAATCAAGCTTTTCTTTACCAGAACTGTGCCAGCTCCACCAACCTGACTTAAGCTTTGCCTTCCAGTCTTCTGGAGAGTGAGGATGGCTTTGCGGGTGGGGTAGCCCAAGGCTATTACGGGCTCGATGAGGTCTCGCTCCTCTTGGCTCAGCGCCGAGAGCAGGTCAGCTGCCGAATCCGGCTGGGATCGGTGGGAACTGAGAGGTCGCGTGGGTGCGGTGGCAGGAGGAAGGCAGGCGTAGGGGCTGAGGGACTGCAAGGAAAAAAAATCAGCAGATGGTCTTCTTGCTCCAGCACATGAAATGGTATTAAACAACCCAGGCTGAAGCGATGCTTTTTAACGCTCTCTCCAGAAGAGGAAAATTCCCATACATGGAACAAACCCCCGTGGGCATCAAAGGAGAATGGACTTAATTAAATCCAGGCTCAGCTATAGATACAGATCAGAGAAAACAGAGCTCAGGAGGGTTCACGGAGCAAAAGCAGCTTCCTTTTCCCTGGGAATCCTGCTCATCTCTCCAGCAGTCAATGCCACGCTTGTCCTTGACCAGCCAAACAAGAGGCAGCGCTGCCTGCAGACAGGTGATGCAGCGGCCTGGCAAGGAGGACGCTCCCTTGGTGCCCTGTTTATGCCCGTGATGTTTATCAGATGGATTTAGGTTTCTGTTACAAAGCCCTGTCCAGAAATGACCCTGCACAAACACGTGCTTGCCTGGGCTCAAGGCTTCAGCATTCAGCCTGACGCACGTGGACCAGAAGCCGAGCGGCGCGGGCGATGCACAAATACACAGCACACGGGCATTTAATCTTTCCTTAATTACCCTCCATCTAATGCAACTACATTGAAACAACCCGTCCTTTCACGTGTCTAGGAGGACTATAAGATCCAAAGTTTTAAGAAAAGACTGCCAGCCACTGCCACAGAGAAGGACGCTAATATTGCAAGAGGAAGCAGGTGAGGTGGCCTTTTCCAGGTATGAAAAAGGGTGAAGGTGGGCAGTGAGCACAGGGACAGGTAATGAGGGAGATCCTGGGCAAAGGGGACAGGGGAACAGCCCAGTTTTGTCCCCTTCAAGCCCTGGCTTCTGTTCTGGAGCTGCCAGGAAGAGCAGCTGTGATGGCTGTAAGGGGCATTTCCCCATAAACGCTGCTTAGATCTGTTAGAGGGAGAAAAACAGAGAGGAAAGAGGGGAAAAAACCCATATTTCACTTAGGCTTTTTAAGCATTTCAATTGAAAATATGTAAGATGAGTTTCTTGTTGGGAAAACCAGGGATGTTTTAATGAGGACAGAGCAAGGAAATGTCCTCCCAGAAAGCTTGCCTTTAAACCCTGGCCAAAAAAAAAAACCAACCCTTCCTACACTCTTTACAAAAACCCATCAGCAACTTCTCATGGGTTCAGTGTTCCCAGAGCTCCACTTCAGTTCCATATCTCTGGCCAGACCCCAGCGAACAGGACCGATTTGACACCCTCCACCTCCCCTGTCTCAGCAAAGGACTACCAGAAGAAAACACCTCACCGGCACCGTGGGCTTATGACGTTTGATTGGGGGCATCGGCGTGGTCCTGGCTGGAGGAGCTGGCACTAAGGTGCCCAGGTGGGACACGTCCGGGGCTGGCCCGTACTTGACACCACGGCTGGTGTGGGGACGCGGGGGGAGCGGCTCTGGCACCGGGACCTCTCTGCTCTCTGTGGCAGATCTGTTCAAAGGATGCACCAAAGCAGCCAGCTTCCTCCTGGCCGCTTCCAGCTCGTTCTTCATGTTGTTAAATATCACCATGGATCTTCTCTGCTTGCTCGGGTTCGGGCTGGCCGGGTTGTGGCCGCTGTTCTCCGGCGAGAGCTCCAGCAAGCCAGGTGATGTCTTTGGTCGGTTCAGGTAAAAGCTGGGACGCAGAGCCACACATCTCCCAGAGCTTCTCTTCCTGGAACCTTTTTCATCCCTGTCATTCTCTTCCCAGGAGGTCGAGGAGTACTCATCGTCTTCCGAGTACTCGTCCTCCTCCGAGTGCCAGGTCTCGCTCTCGGTGTCGGACAAGGCGGCTCTGCCCTTGGCGTGCCCGTAGCTGCCGTCGGCAGCGCTCAGGCTGACGCAGCGCCGCACCGCCCCGTCCCGCGCTCTCCCCCCGCAGCTGTCGGCGGGGTCCACCAGCAGCAGCCAGCACGGTGGAGCCGTGGGGGTGACTTCTGAGGTGACCCGATGCTGGGAGGTTTGTTTCTGAGAGGCCACCTCAACCCAGTAAAGCACTTTTCTTTCCAGAGAGAAGTCATGCTGCGGAAGAGCAAGAAGAAGCTGGTGAGGGCATCGGAAACCAGTTGACATAGCACAGAGCAAACTGTGTGCTTTGTGATGGCACCTTAAGGGCTGCACCCTTCCCATATTGGCTCCTATTGCCCTGAGCATTGGGGCTGGCTGCGGGCACAGGGCTGTAGGATTGGGCACTGCCAGCCTCAAACCCCTGATGTGGTTGCCCCCCTGTACTCAGCACTGGTGAGGCCACACTTTGAATACTGGGTTTGGTTTTGGGCCCCTCACTCCCAGAAGGACATTGAGGGGCTGGAGCATGGCCAGAGAAGGGCAGCAGAGCTGGGGAAGGGTCTAGAGCACAAGTGTGGTGAGGAATGGCTGAGGGACCTGGGCTTGTTCAGCCTGGAGAAAAGGAGGCTCAGGGGAGACTTTCTCACTGTCCACAAACAACTCCCTGACAGGAAGTTGAAGACAGATGAATTTGGTCTCTTCTCCCAGGGAACAAGCGGCAGGACGAGAGGAAACTGCCTCAAGTTGCCCCAGGGGAGGTTTAGGTTGGATATTAGGAAAACCTTCATCCCCACAAGGGCTGTCCAAGCCTGGCCCAGGCTGCCCAGTGCAGTGGTGGAGTCCCCATGATCCCTGGAGGGGTTTCCAAGCTGTGGAGATGTGGTGCTGAGGGACATGGGTCAGTGGTGCCCTGGAAGTGCTGGGTTGGACTTGAAGATCTTAAAGGTCTCTTCAACCAGAAGGATTGTGATTCTATGACCCATACAGAGAATCCCCAAATTTACACTTGAAAAACACTAGCTATGGAGTTATTACTATTTTGAGTTGTATCTACAATTTTTTTTTGAGGGGATTTTGGCTTGGAGGTGGTTTTGTGACATTGTAGCTGCTTTGGAGGGAGACAGCACCCTTTAGGGGCACCTGGCAGAGGCACCTTGGGCACAGGGGCGTGGGAGTGAGCAGGGGGGGAGATGCCACCTTGGGCAGAGGCAGGACCAGCTGCGGGAATCTCCGGTGGCGCCGGGGCCTCAGCCAGTCCCAGAACAGAGTCGTCATTTCCACATAGTCCAGCTTAAAATATAAACGTGTTGAAGACTGAAATCTGAGGGTTTTCCTGGAACAAACAAGCCCTGCCCATCCCAGAGCTCTCCAAACAAGGTCTCCTCGGGACGGGCAGGCAAGTACATTCACAGCACAGGAATGCTGTTTTTACTGCTCCCTGCCACTTGTCAACAGTGGACCCAAACCAGCCTCCCTGAGGAAAACACCATCCCTGAGGAAAACACCATCACGTGCCTCAACGAGGATCAGCCCGGACCACCAGCACAATCGCTTGGCCTTGGCAGGGAGCACCAACGTGTCTCCAGCCAAGGAGAAACCTGAGGCTGAGGGTTTCCCAGGACAGGACGGGGTGGTGGACCACCTCAGCTGCTCCCTAGGGATGCAGACCACCATCTGCTTTTATGCAGGTGGCAAAAAACTTGTGCGTTAAAATTTCCTTTGGAGAAATCGCTTAGAAGGAACAACACGGCTCCGGTTAAACATGCCCCATGGATTTGGGATGTGTCATTTTTTGGGGGGGAGGGAGATGAGCAAGGCTGAACTACTGTAAAGCCAGATGTGAGGTTTCCTGCTAGTGCACCCGTCACCAGGAGCGAGCAGAGGCTGCTTGGGATCTCCCAGATCACCTTCTCACTGTGAAGTGCACTGACCCCATCTACGGGTGAGATTACTTAAGGCTAAACCCACAAAATGTTTCTGAAATCACCTTTGGCTGTAGCTGTGCTAGCACCACCCAGCACAGGTAGCACCGCCTGCTTATATCTGTTAGATGTATTAATAAATAGTTAATAAAAATTATTAATAAATGAGACAGTGATGATTCCAGAGCAGAAAACAATCCCAGAGCAAAACCTGAAGTTAGCTCTCCTATCCCAGAAAGACTCAACTCTCCTGCATGGGTAGGGGGAAAAAAAACCACCAACCAACCTCAAACCAACCTCTTCCTCACTCCAACCCACCACAAATCATCTCAACTCACCATGGTGCTCATGAGGATGTCAGTGCAGTCAGGCAGCTCAATGACGGGGGCTGTGACTAAAGTGTTTTCTCCTCCTGAATCTCTGTCGAGGCAACTGACTGTCCGGAAGGGAACTTCATCCAGGTAGCTCATCGCTGCTGCTTGGTTTCTTGCTGCTGAGGGAAGGGATGAAATACGACTGTAAAAGGCAACACTGGCACCTTTGAAGTTGGGTGTAAGGAGAGAAAGACGAGCTGTTTCAAGTGGTGGTGGTAAAAGCAACGCAGCCCTCAGAGGTGCTGCCAGCCGAGTAAAAACCGCTGTGTGCAATGCCCAGATTTGCAAAATCTTAATGACTGAGCCCGGGAAGATTTGTCTGAACTAACCTTTGCTATTCTGAGCTTGAGCCAGCAGGACCTGACCAAGCTTACAGCTTCATTTGGCAGAGGATCATTTGGATCCTGTGTGGTTTTCTCCTGTATTTCCAGCTCTGTTCTGCTTCCCACCCCTCCTCCCGCATCTCCCTCTCCCTCCGCTGCCCATCACACGCTCCCTTTCCCAAGCCAGGGACAGACTGAGCACTTTTTCCAGTTACAGAGGCAGAAACCACAGCCAAGGAGGACGCCTTGCAGGTCTCTTCTCTCTGTGTGACCTGAGAGCACCTGTGATCACGGAGCTCATGAACATGGCCACGTGCTGCTAAGCCATCAGAGGGAGCTGGGGTGAGGGCATCCCTTCCAGCACTGCAGCAGCTTCCTGAGAGCCAGACAAGGAGGCTGGTGAATCAGACAAGCTTTGGATGTCAAACAAGCCATTTTAAGGCCAGGTTAGCTTTTAAGAACCATCTATTCACAGAACCCCAGCATGGGGGGTTTGGAAGGGACCTCTGAAGATCATCTGGTGCCACCTCCCTGCTCCATCCAGCAGGGTCACCCAGAGCAGGGGGCCCAGCAGCGCAGTGTCCAGGCACCTTGGGAATCTCTCCA
>JAAGNO010021894.1:1605-12083 GCA_033439905.1 Ceryle rudis
CAGGGGAGGTTGGCCGGGGCTCTGAGCACCCTGCTCTGGTTGCAGATGTCCCTGCTCCCTGCAGGGGGTTGCACTGGGTGACCTTTAAATATCCATTCTCACCCAAACCAGTCTGGGATTCTATGATTCTATGTCTTGGTGCCCATCACACAGACAAGGAAACTGGGGCTTGGCAAAGGCAACACACCCAAAGCCATTCCTCCCAGGACTCCATCCAACCTCTGTCCCATGGCCGTCCTGGTAGAGCCCCAGCCAGCCCTACTGGTTTGACCAGCATGTACTGGTTTGATCACACCTCCTTGCATGAGGCAGGGGTGCCAGAGGACGCTGGACTCCCCCATGCCAGTGTGCTGCCCAGCCTGGCTCCTTCCCGCTTTCCTGTCAGCGTGTGATGGATACGCACCCCCCGTCTGCTTCCCTGGCAGGGATGCTGAATGCTGGGGCTGCTGGCGTATTTAATCTGCTAATGGTATTAATTCCCTATTAAATTAAATATGTTGCTGTTTCGGTTTGGGGAGGAGGGGACTGTGCATCTCCCTCCCCCACCCTTTTATCCCGATAAAGACACTGGAGCATTTGTTGGTGGAGAGGGGGGAAAAAAATCCCACAGAGAATTGCAGCATTTATGCAGATATAGAAAGAAAGAAAAAAAAAAGAGCCAGATTATTATTCAAAAAAGAGCTAAAGAAAACTCCCCTTTTTTCTTGCAAACAAGTTGCCTTCTCTCTGGGACGTGGCCCTCGTCGCTCAGCCCCAGCGTGCTGGGAAGACAAAAGGGTTTCTCGGCGGGGCAGCGGGGCCAGTGGCGGCCGGAACGCGGGGAGCTCGGTGAGGCCGCTCGGCAGCAGCCTGCGGTGCCGTGCCCGAGCCTGGCTCACATTTCAAAGCTGTTGAATTTAAATTCAATGTCCTCTTTTCTTTTCTTTTTCTTTTTTTTTTTTTTTCTTTTATTTTATTATCCCCCCCCCCCAAGTATATATGTATTCAAAGCGAAGTTATGATAAAAATCTGACACAGAGCTGAAAGCGAAGGGTTGAGTTGCATTTTGGCACAGACGGGGCTCATCCCTTCTGCGGGAGGCTCCTTGCCAGAAGACATCTTGGAGTGGAAGGAATTTGAGAAATCAGGGGGTTTGCATATTATTGGGCTTTATTTGTCCCTCTGTGGGAGGCGAGAGGAAGCGTGAAGGGTTTGAGTGTAAAAAAATCTGGTCTGGGATTTACCTGCGACTGAGGCAGGTGAAAAGTGTTGGATGATGGATTCTTCCCGGTGAATGAAGAGACAAAGGGGAGTCTCTTCCCTGTCTGACACTTCGGTAGCAGAGTATTTTCAGCCAGGGGAGGTGAAGTAAAAAATCTGGTCTGGATCAGTGTGCTCGTACCTCGTTGGATGGACTCTGCGATGCTGCCTTAGATAAAGGCGATTTGCAGCAAGCACCTAGAGAGGACACGTGGTGGGAAACCTCTGCCTGTGGCTGGGGCTGTGTGTTGGAGATGCCAGCTCCTGCAAGATCACCGTTTGCATCCGGCTCACTCCCTGGGAGGGGATTCTGCCCTCACATTTGTTGTCGTAGTCTCCTTTTTCATTGCTTGATGCTCAAGACCAGCAGGAGCTGGACGTTTCCAAACCTTCTCCCTAGGATTTGGGGATGAGATGCCCCTGCCCTCCCAGGAGATGGTCTGTTGAGCCCAAGTTCACAGCCTGGATTCTTAGGAGTTTCCAGGAAACGGCTGCGGAGAGCTGAATTTGAATTGAAGCACATGTGCCTGCATCACTCAGCCAGCGAGGAAGGAGAGGTGTTCCGTGTTCCTCAGCTCGCTGATGAAAATTAACCAATCCTAATCAGATTTTCAAATACTGAGCATTTAGGGGAAGCATGGACAAATGCATCGTGATGATTTGTTAATAGTGCTCAGAGCCTCATGGCCCTTAATTAATGTATTCATGAAAATCACACACAATGCAGGTTGCAGACAGAAAACCAGGTGGAATGTGGTGATTTCATTATTTATGAATTTCTCGTCGGTCTCCCCGAAGCGCCGATGTCTCTGCCACCCACACCTGACACAGCTCCGTTTGTCCGTCCCTGGTGTGAGATGAAGGGCTGGGAGGACAGGTTGGTGCTCCTCACCTCGCCCACCCCCAGGCTCCCTGGCACTTGTGCCACCCTGGGTGTGGACCTGGCTGTCCTGAGTGCCCCTGAAACCCCACCCCCCAACCCCCCCGATCAGCCCTCAAGGAGCTGCCAAGAGCAGCAGCAGCTCCGAGGGCACGAGGGCTCCGGGTCTCAGTACCTGCCCCAGGGATAAGAGTGGAAATCTAAGACTTCAGTGCAATTTATACCAAAGCTCCTTTGAACGGGGCAGAAATGGCAGTTCTGGAGGCAGAAAAGAGCGAGGGTGCCGCTGCCTGCCTGTGCGTCGGGGGCACTCAGGAGGGGCTGGCCCCCGTTTGGGTACAGTGAGGTGACAGATGGCGAGCATCTCAAAGAATCTCTTCTCCAGCCCGAGGCGATGCCACACTTCAGAGGAGGATGCTGCGGGGCTCAGGCTGGGGTGGGGATCAGGGGAAGGTGATCCCTCAGTCCCTCCGGCTGTCACCTTCATCCCATGTGAGATTCAAGCGCTCAGGGAGAGGCCGCCACGAAATTCTCTCCCAAGTCCTTCTGTCACAGGACACCCAAATGCCGTTTCCAAGGGCCCCGGGGAAGGTCAGAAAAGTGCATCACAGCTGCAGCGTTTACTCGATAACATTTCCATGAGGATTTTGCTCACAGCTCTTGGCTAAGACCAAAGGGCACCAGGCACGTGGTAACAGCAGATCTGAACTGCCGGTTTGTACCACAGTGGAACAAAGGCCAGCGGCTCAGTTACCCCTGGGTCTCCTGACTGCCGCGGTTCAATGGGAAAACCACCACTGGGCCTGGCCAAAGCCTCCCCCACCACAGCAAACTGCCCGTGGGGCGCACGCTGCCCTGGGCACTTGCAGCAGACATGAGGATCCCCATCGTGTGAGCCGAAATCCAGAGGAGCCTCCTGGGCAGGTCTGACACAGGGAGGGTGAACAAGGAAGGAGATGAGCTCTAGTAAGCAGATCCTAGGCACTCCTCTAGTTGAGCTGTCCCAGTAAATTGCTATTTATCATGTGTATGCCTTCTTTTTTGTGCCCTTTTATCGTGCGTATTCCTTCCTTTCTGTAGAGGAAAAGGATTTTCCCATGAGCGGTGCCCTCTCAGTCAGGACGTGTGGGGCAGCTCGGCAAGGGGAAGGAGACACAGAGAGAGGTGGTGGCTTCAGAGGACCCCCTGAGCATCCTGTCTCTTTGCAGAGCTGAGGGGAAGACTGGAAAGGAGATTTTTGTTTGTTTGTTTTCCAGGAAAGTCTTCCAAAAACTCACCTACCTGCCATGGCTCGGTGCATTCAGGCCTGACTGCGCAGCAAATAGCAGGTCGGCAGAACACAAGGAGAAGGAGCTGATCTGGCTCACGGACGATTAAGGCTTTGGGAAATCTATTTCTATTAAAGTGCCAAAGGATCCGGGCAGGGAGGGAGAGCTGGAGCAGACATCCAAGTGACACTGCACTGTGAGTGTATCCTGCATGCTTGAGTTACTGGCTGTGATTAAAGTCCCAAGTCCTTTCTTGAAGACCTAATTTGGGTTCAGACAACCAACTTTGCCCTCGGTTTGCTCTGCAGGGAGGCAGACGAGTATCTGAGTCAGAGAAGAATACCAAGGAACGCAGAATTAAAAGCCAGGGTGGCAAATGTCGTAGGCAAAGTTGCTCTTTGCTTTCTTTTCCTGTAGAAAGAGAAACGGAGAAGAAAGGAGGTGGTCATCCCAGAAACATTTGCAGGCAGATCACTAAAGCAATACCTGTCATAAAAGAACATGGGATTAGCTGGTCCCCAAAGGACTTTTTTTGGAGGCTTCACACCAGAACAAGCATAAGAGGGGCCACCTGCTTTACGGCTCTGTCCGTATCTAATCCGTCGCACATTCACTTTGTGTGAAATGCAGTTTGACGTCATTTCATGTGATGACACCAGGAACAAAACTCACCTTGCCTAACCTTAGAAGAGCCATCTACCTTTTAGGTGGCAGAGACAGATCCAGCTGTCTCTCAAAGTCAGCGGTAGGACAGTTGCTCTGCAGTGTCACTCCTGGAGATGATCAGGAGCAGATGACATAAAGGACATTTCATAATGGCCATCGCACCAGCAGAAGAAGCAACAGCTTTTTGCACAAAGGCTTTTTTTGCAGATACCGTCAACGGTGGAACTTGAGGTGAGCACCCAAAAGCAGGAGGTGCCGTGATATAGGAGCTGGGGGGGTTGTCGTCTTTTGAGCTGGTGTAGCTGAGTCCATGGAATAAAGGACAATTTAATTATGGTTGTGACAAATAGGATTGTAGACACACATTCTAGGCATTTATTTCACGCAGCAACATACTTAGCAAATATGCTTTGCTCAACATCTTACTTTAGTCGTGCTCATTAGCAGAGTAAATTAGCAGCTACCATGGGCACGGGGTGACTGGAGTCCAACCCCCCAAACTGAAAACGCAGGAAACTTTCCCTGCGTTTCCCCGTTCCACCCTCCACCGGAGGAGATCATCTCTGTAAAACATTAATGAGCAGCTTTAAAATAATAAAAAATTAAACAACCTTTGCTATAAGGTATGAAATATTTACCGTGCTGCTGTAAGCTAATTGCACACGGAAACGAGGAAGCGCCTGGGCTGTAGGCTAAGTGGCACCACTGGCATCCGATGGCTGCAGCCCATTGTGGCCGCACCGGTTCCTCTGCCTGATGGACTGGGGAGAGGAGCGGTGGTAGGTTGTGAGAAGCCACCAGCCACTGGGGCTTCCTCATCATCTCCTCCCAGTGCCGTCAGGATGCAGCCCTGGGGACCAGCAGGATGGCTGCTGGCTTGGGGCTGGGGGGCACGGCTGTGGCGCGTCCGAAGGTGTTCGCTACAGCTCGGCAAACGCTCATCAAGCTGGAGTCTCATCCTCCTTTGTCACTTCTCCTTCTCATCCCAGTTGCAACCCTGAAATGCACTAATGGAAAATAGCAGAGCCGGCTGAACAAGTCGGAGCAAATGATATATGTGACAAATTAAGCCTCTGATTCTGTTCACTTTAATCATTGCAATTTCCTCCCGTTTTTCTTTTTGTTTGAAAGTATTTAAACATCTTTGGGAGGGAGATTTTTCTTTCCTTTTTTTGGCTTGATTGCAAACAGCTCGCCGCGGGTGCTCAGTATTCAAGCTGTGCTTTAGCTGGAGTCGCAAGCGATGGGATCAGTCACCTGGTGCCGCGGGTTGGCTGCCGGGGAACCTCAACCCATGCAAAGCCAAACACCAGCCCCGGCAGCTACTTCGGCGGAGGGACCTGGGCACGCTTTCTTTGAGACAGGTGAAGAGCAAACACACAGATGTTGGCAAAAAGCGAGCGGTACATGAGCGGGATGTGTCCAGAGATAAGGAACTGGCCTTTCCCACAATCCCTTTTCCTCTGAAAATGCAGGTGGCCCTGTCTCTGCAGCCCTCCTGCCTCCCTCCCCTCCTGCCCAGGGCCGTACCTGTGGCGACACAGCCCAGCAGAGCCACAAAGCCCCGTCTCACCCGTTTTCATCATCCCCTTGGTCCTTCAGGGCATTAAAAGGTCATTTTGCTCCCCGACGCTGCAGCTGGGATCCGAGCGAGCAGAACCTCTGAGGAAGAAAGAAATCAACAACAGGCGCAGAAAGTATCCGTTCTTTCCATTATTATAGGATTTATCTTCCTAATATACGGGGAGCGTTGCCTGGCAACCCCGGCTCTCCCGACCTCTGCCATCTCCCCCCAGCGCAGCCCAAATGAGCTCGAACCGCATGGAGCCTTCTCTGGCACAATCACCAGCTGATTTACATGGGCTTGGGGAGCCCTCCAAAAGCGCGTTGCTCATCTCGCCATCTCCAGCCCTCCCTTTCTTCTCTCTGGTGGCAAACGCCTCCCACGGAGGGACACATCTCAGGGCAGCTGCTGGCTGGTCTGGAGGGAGGACCACCACAGCTTCTTCACTGGGGGCATCTCCATGCTGGAGGACCTGAGGAGCTCCCAGAGCTCACCAACAAATTTCACACAGCATCTGTGCCTTCAAACACACCCCTCCTTTGGCAAAAGCCCCGAGGGATGCCTTTCAAGCAGAAGCCACTCGTGATGCATCCATGGATGTTCATCCAGGCTCTGCTTGTGCAGTTTAAAGTTCTCCACAGAACTTAGCGGAGATGCTCCGGCACCTTTTCAATCCTTTGTGCAGAGCGAGGGATCCTCCTTGCTCCGGAGAGGCTCCTGAAATGGGTGGGGTTGCTTCTGTGTAAGCATCCAGGATTTTCCACGGCGGCAGCATCCTTCCATCCTTCACTCCCAACTCGCCATCCCTAAACTCCTTCCTGCAGCTTCCTCATTGCTCCCAGCTCCCCAAAGCTGGTGTACGACAGGGATGCCCCGTGAGGACTGTGTGTGTTGGGACTACGTAATCCTGACGCACGTGATCCTCTCTGCAGCGAGGCAGGATCCAGCCCAGCTGTGGCACTGGGTGGGAACGGGGACAAATGCCCTTGTTTCTGTAGACCTCGAGCCTTGCCTCAGCTCTCCTGATGCTCACAAGCAGCTGGTTTTGTCCCACTGACACATTACAAGTGAAGCGATTAGTTCAGAAGGTGGGAAAATCCTGTGGGTGGAGGAAGAGAGAACTGAAAACACCCCGGCGAGGGTGAGCTTGCAGCAGAGCAGCTGCGCTAACTTTTAAAACCCTCTTTCCAAATTCCTCATGTCTCAGTAACACAGGAGCATCCCCGGGCACGGAGATGGGCTTGAATGTGATTTACCCCCCATCCCGTAGCCCGGCAAACGCATCGCTGGCCCTGTCAGCGTGGCTGTATTTGCGGAGCGGCAGATGCCATGGTTACTATCTGTACAGTCGGGCCGGGAACCGCTCGGGTTCCCCTGACAATAGCAGCGACTGAAACTTTATTCTTCGCTCGGGACGGCATTAATCACTCAAACATCAGCGGAGAAAGGGGGTTCTGGCAGAGGGGACATTCGCCCTCCCGCCCCAGGGACTGCTGAGTGCTGCAGAAAACTGCTGCCGCTGCAGCCAGGGCTGTGGAAATGTTTCGCATGCCTGCAGATTGTATTTTCCCTAATATCATGTATTTATATTTACCTTTTTCATGCTCTGCCCTACCCTGGGATTTCAAATGAAGGAGAAAACCACCTGTAATGACGGGGGAAATGTAGACTAGAAAGAAGGAAGAAGGTTTTGACACATGAGTGGTGAGAGCCTGTCCCAGGCTGCCCAGAGAGGTGGTGGCTGCCCCATCCCTGGCACCACCCCAGGGGAGGTTGGCCGGGGCTCTGAGCACCCTGCTCTGGTTGCAGACGGCCCTGCTCCCTGCAGGGGGGTTGCACTGGGTGACCTTTAGCTGTCCTTTCCTACCCAAAGCATTCCACGATGCTATGATTCTCTGGCAGTGTGAGAAATCGCACGCTTCCCCCCGCACCGTGCCAGGCGTAGCCCAGCCTGCGCCTACTGGTGCAAACAGCATTTGAATAACTGCAAAACCAAATCAAGGTGCATTGAACTGCCCCTGGCAAGGATCGGCTGAGAGAAGAGGGAAGTAGGGGAGCAGGGATGAGGAGAAGGGAGAACCGTGGGGGTTTTCCCAGGCACACAGCTTCCAAAAGAGGACCAGTGATTTTTGCAAGCTCTCCCACTTCACATGGGATGGCAACCTGCCTCCGGAGAGACCGCAGGGCAGGGCCGCGTTAACAAGAGAGCAGTCCTCTCCACGGTCCAAGACTTTTACTTTAGAGGAGCCACACGTCTCCGGTTTTGCTTTCTTTGACACCAGAGCACAGCAAGGTGCAGAAAGAACCGTCCCGCCCCTCGAACCCCCCTGCGGCCGCGGGGAGAGGAGGGGAGGACAACCCAAGAGGAGCGGGCGTGGAGCTCGCTGGAGAACAAGGAGCTCGCACAGATACTATGGTGACGAGCATTGTGTAGAGACCTGAATAGACCAGAATAGGGAAAAAAAAAAAAACAAACCAAACCAAAACCTACAAAAAACCAACTTCAACAGTATCACAGCCAGGATCCAGCGCGGCTCCGGGAGAGCCGAGCCACTGCCTGCACTTGTAAAGTTGAGGGTGGGCTGCTATTGTAAAGAGGAGAGCTGGCGGGAGAGGTAGGGGCAGGGAGTGATGGAGAGAATTCAGGTGAAAAAAGGTTAAGTGCAGCCAGAGATTTAAGTGAGATGGAGTCGCCCATGAGAGCAACGCAAACAGTTCATTGTGAGGAAACCTGATTCCAGGCCATTCACAGCCCAAACCCAGAGACGGGCAAGTGCCCCCTCCCCTCACACTCCATGGGATCTGGCAAGGACAGTGCTGGCTCAGAGTTCATAAATTCTTCAGCAGAAAATACTTAGATACTTAATCAAGGGCTCCTCTGTTACCCCAGAACAAGTTTACATTATTAGAGAAAAAAACCCACCCCACCACACCAAACCCTCAACCAAACAAAAAGGGTCCTAAATAAAGAGATAAAGCCGTATGACAGCACAGCAATAATAGCATTCAGGTGTATGTTCTGCATAAGATTTCCAGGCAGTTGGTTTAGTTAATGGATTCTCTTAATCTTTCAGCTGTCAGCTTGCAATCTATAGTCTACTGTTTCTTCCACACCGTATTTATAGGGACAAATTCAAACTTGTATAAACAGACAGGAGTATCTATTGTTGTGCAAGAGCAGGACACAAAGGGAGCTTGTCACCGATACATCACAGCTGTCTGAGAGCTGTGCCTGGAGAAGCCGGAGCGAGGGGGCAAAGGCAAAGCGGGAGCCGCGAAGGATCCCGAGGTGTTGGGGAGTGTGGGAACCGGGGCGGCGAGGAGTGGCCGGGGAGGGATGGGAGAGGGCAGGGAGGTGGGTGAGGGTGCTCTAGGGGTTCAGCTGTAGCTCTCTGGGGTGCTGAGGGCACCGGCAGAGCTCTGCCTTCCTGCTGTGGGTCTGGGTGAAAAAGTAGGAGCTTTAATTAAAAAAGAGGAGCTGACTCAGAGGTTTCCAAGTTGGTTTGTTACCAAATCACAAAAGGGAAAGATGGAGGGGGGGGAAACGGTGGTGAAAGGGTGGCAAAAACAAGCCATGCTTGTGTGGAGAGTGTGTTCTGGGAGCGGCAGCATGGCATGGGAAGGGGAGACGCACAGACACATCGCTCTCTTCTTTACAGTCCATCTGTCCTGCGTTCTGGGCAAAAGCCCCTTCGTGTCGGTGGTACTGGGACATGTCTGCATGAACTGGCAGGGGTGGAACGAGCCATGAAGCTGTAGTAACTCATGTCTGGCTGGCAGGGCAGCCTGGCTTGCATGGGAGGCACTTCCCAGGCCTGGAAGCTCATCTCCTGCCCCTCTGCTCTTATTTACCAACCCTCTTCTGCAGCATCACCGGCTGCTTTGAGAGAGAGGGGGAACCAGGGTCACTGTGCATCGACACCAGCTTCCCAGGACCCCCAGACCAGGAAAACATCACCCAAGCCCAGGGAGAGATGACAGAGTCAAGCCAGCAAGAGGTGACAGTGAGAAGATAAGGAGCAGGACTGGAGCAATGGGATGCCCAGATAAGGAGGAGTAAATCCTAATGATGCAGAGAGGAAGGAGAGGAGGGAAAGCTGCTGTTTCCCAATTCCCACCAGCTCACAAGGGGTGCAGGCGGCACAGCCAGCAGCTGCAGGGAGCAGGAGGTGTCAAGAGGCCATCACAGGCACTTACTGCTCTGGTTCTGCCACTTTGGGTATTGTGGCACAGCCCTGGGTGGAAAAAAACTTATTTTCCCTTTTCTAACTCCAGTTTGAGGCAAGGGAATTACCGGCAAACACGCTCCTGGCACCAGACGAATACAAATAACCCATAACAAGCAGAGAAGATAAGTTTTTGCTGTAAAAGTCTGACAGAGCCCTGCTGAAGGACATTACCCAGCACAGACTGTAGATCTGTTTATTGGCAAAATGCAGAACAAGGGAGATAGGACTGAGTCCTTGTGCTGCTCTGCTTTGTGCACTCAAGCACTCATGGAAAATCCATCTGCAGGAGCTCCCCTCCAAACCCACCCTCGCTCGGCTGCTGCTTGGGTATTCTAAAGCAGGGCTTTGCAGAAATCACCTCTCCTGCCTTCCCACCACCCAGCTCTGCCCTCCCCCTGTCCTCCAAACCTCTACAGGGTTTCGCTGGGCCGGCACAGGGCTTCTGCAGCGTCTGATCCAGCCTGCCCCAGTTCCAACTGGGAGCCATTCACAGAATCATGGAATGTTTTGGGTGGGAGGGAACCTTTAAAGGCCATCTAGTCCAACCCTTGCTCTGAGCAGGGCCATCTGCAACCAGAGCAGGGTGCTCAGAGCCCTGGCCAACCTCCCCTGGGATGGGGCCAGGGATGGGG
>JAAGNO010021897.1:4081-17684 GCA_033439905.1 Ceryle rudis
TTATGTCCAAAAACATTATGTACATAGCAAACAGAAGGAAATAATAGCAAAATGCTAACCCATTGGCTTCAGCACTCGGTATTTCCTGATTTTAAAATTACTGCTTACTGATGGGGGATAGGAAGGGGATACTGAACTGTTGCACTGACGGGTTTGTTTTTTTTTAAAAAAAAAAAAAAAAAAACAATGAAAATTAATAAAAACTTTTTAAGAGTCTGTGCGTGTGTGTGTGTAGTTTTGTATTGGGTGCTCTGGTGATAGGTCTGTAGAAGCAACTGGTTCTGCAGTTGGCAGCTCTGGGAGGTCACAAAGCACCATTTCCCACTTCGTCCTTTCCTCTCCTATTTCACTGGAAATTTTGGATTTACAGGGGGCGGGGAGGTGGTGGGGGGGTGGGGGAGTGACACAGCTCTAAGGACTACCACATGCCTGAAGAATGCCTTGAATATCCACCAGCCCAACCTCCATTAGAGGCCAAGGTCATATTCACTGCCAAGGTCTGCTGACCCCTCCTGAAACCAAACACAAAAATGAAGGAATTTGGCAGGCTCTTTGGAAAGTTTAAAATAAGTGAAGACAGGCTGGTATTTGGATTATCAACTCAGGCTCTTCGTGAGCTGAGATGCTGTATTGCTCCAATATATGATTACCTATGCTATCCAGCATTGAGGCTGTGCTTAACAGGAGTGAAATATAAGATGACCCAGTAAGACAGAACAGAAGGCATTATTTTTTTCCTCTTTCTCCATTAAAAACACAAAGTGATGCTTGTGATGTTGTCTTGGAAACTTTTCTAGATAGAGATTTTCAAACACACGTTCGGAAGATTTTGGACTTGTTTTTCTGGGTCTGTTTTAATCAGATCTGTTTCCAGTTTAAGTTTGACTGTACTGGAACTGGATCTCAAGGTGTATGATGTTAAACGGTATGAAAGTTTTGATCACCTGGTAGCTTTACATGCTTCCAACTTTCTGCCTAGGAGTCAAAATGTCTCTCAGTTAAAATGCTTACTTCCTTATGCTATGTTTACAGAGAAAAAGAAAAGAAGAAAAAAAAAAAAGTGTTTTAGGCTGTGAGACATTGCCTTTATTCAATGGTCTCTGGAAACCTTTGTTCATGAGGGAGGCCAACAAATAATTAGCATATTTTATGTTCTAGCCCAGAGCTAATGTGCACTTCCACCAACTGAAAAAGAGTTGCTCAGTGGTACATCACTAACAAGAATTGCATAACTGATGTAAGGAAAGGCCTTGGGATGATTTTTCTAAAGTATTACAGTTGAGTTATCCCATTCTCCTCAATGACAGTATTTTGTGAGTTTGAAACAAAGCCGGTTGTGGGTTTCTGGCTGAACATGACTTCATCACCTGCCTTGAGATTCCTCTGCTGAATTGAAATACAAGCCAGTGGAAGGGAAGATGCAAAGAAAATAGTTACTCACATGATCCCTTACTTGCATTACTTCTCTTGCCTTGCCAGACAATTCCCTTTCTTGTAACTGGGAGCCCTGGGTTTCGCAGGGATCCTTTGTGCTGTGGGACAACTGGTGTTCACACACTTTATTCCCAAGCTCATTTTTCTTTCGTAAGAAGTCTGGGTAAATGTTTGCCACGTTATTGCTAGCTGACTGTTGGCATTTTCTTTTGGTCTAGAGGTACAGTGCCTGAATGCTCTCCATGCGAATATCTTGCCTTCATATTCACACTGGTGCAAAGGCTTTGCAGGAGTTGCTATGGGAAGGGAGATAGTTATCTCCCTCCCTTGCAAACACACAACCTCCCTGGAGAAGAGCTGAGCAGCGTGGTTACCCTGTGACTCAGGGACCCACTGTGCAGATTGGCAGTGTTGCAGCAAGTAAGGTTTTATAGGTCTGGAAGCGCAGGGTTGCAAGAGGAAAGTCCACTCTTTGCCAAATGATAGTTACTATGTGAAACTTTGATACTCGTGGCTCAATTATCTTGGAAACTGGTTCCACACAAAAGACTTCATGTGAACCTAAACAGCAAAAGTCAGTCTCCAGGTTTCAAGAAAATGTCTAAATATTATTGCAGATCTTCAGTATGTTTCAATGGAAACTGCCCTAGTTTTATCTACTCTTCCTCACCCCACAGTTTTCCTGAGTATTAATAACAGGGTAAGTCAGGACTTCTCTACCATGCAAGCCAGCTGTCTGGCTCCAAAGCAGCAAGACAACTGAATAGAAAGTGATTCTTAAGTAAGAAGATTTAGGAAAAGAAAATGTTTTAGTCCAAAATGGGCTTAAGATATTAGAGAAAACTTCCCTTGTTTGCAGTGTGGTTAGTTCCACACCCTTCATACCAACAGCTGCTGGAAACAGGAATTTCAGTTTGAGTAGTTTGGAGTACAAAGTTTATCCTTGAAGGCTAGAGTCCTTCTAGGATGCAGCTTGTAAACCTTTTATTGTCTTCTCATCTGTCAGGTACCAACTTGTCCTCAGATAAATAGATGGGTGCAAACATCCTGTGAACCAAAGGTGCAGCCAGGAGGCATAAGTCAAAGAGCAAGCATCCTGGCTCTTTCTTGGTGAAGAAAGCTGATGCTTATTCAGACCAACTGATGTTCGGAGAACCTAGCTGAAGGCACTGCCTTTCCTGTTTTGCTTGCAGTTACCTAACTCTGTGTGGAAATACAGTGCATATTGTGCAAAGGTAGAGGGAGAGAAGGAAGCCTGATTCATCAGACATGCAGGACATACACATAGAGGTAGCTTTTCTATAGGGAGAGTGCTGCACCACTGGGGCAAGTCAACTCATGAGCATGCAATATCTTCACCACTGATGACACCATCTCTTAGCAGGATCAAAGCAAATTTTATCAGTCTCTATGGGTTTATATACATCATTAGCAGGGGACAGCACTAAACAGCTTAGATATAGAAAATGGCTATCATGTATGCCAAGGTTTAGGGTCAGGGCAGCCTGCTAGACCTATAATAGACAGTTGCTGTTAAAATCCCCAAAGGGGAAGGGAAAGGGAATAAGGGAGAGACACTTATTGATTAGAAAAGGAAACTAGAACAGCTTAATGAAAATGAAAACAATAATAATAAAATGGAATATATACAAATATATACAAACCCAGTATCAAACCCACCCCCCTGTGATAGCAATTACATCACCATCACCACTGGTGCTGTGGAGCAGGCACCAGGAAAGTCTCAGACTGGGCCCAGCAGCAGATGGGAGCTGTGTTCAGGAGCTGGATTCTGGTACCGGATTCAGGATCAAAGGCAGAACAGACAGAGTCCTCAGATGCCAGTCAGTGAAGAAGCGAGAAGAAAATGGAAGAGGACCCAAACCAAGCCAAGCAGGGGCTTGACCCTTGTGATCCCTTAGCTTTATACTGAATATAATGCATATGGCCTGGAATACCTCACTGGTCAGCTTGAGGTCACCTGTCCTGTCTGCTCCTCCCTACAGATTCAGCCTTTTACTTTCTGCACCCCCAACATGGTACATAACATCTATCAGTGACCTTGGTGTGCACACCAATCCCCAGTACTGTCTAAACATCGGATGCTGTCACTGCCAGCAGCAGACACTGCCTGGGAAAATATGCTGCCAATTCAGAAAAATGCAGCTAGTTAGAAAAGACTGAGCTGAAAAGTAAAATTGCTGAAGAGAATTAGTTATGTTTTTACTCAAATCAGGACAATGTAGGAGAAGATGTCAGCTTGTATTTCTGTGTTTTACCTTGGCCCAAACTATTAGAATTGATTATCTCTTTTTCTCCGGCACTGCCACAACATGCTACAAATCAAGTGAAATACCCAACCAAAAACAGTGTGGTGATGTTTTGTTTTTTCTTTGCTTTTGTGATTGAGCCAGTATTCTCACCTGTTACAACTGGACAAATCCACCCCGAAGTTCTCTGAACTTGCAAAAATAATGAGGAAAACTGCACGAAAAATAAGATAACTTCTCATGCAATACAGTCTATTATGCAGCAACAGATAGAGTGTGTCACAGAGTGTCAGGTAGAACTATTGGCTTGTCCTTTACTGGACTTGAGATCCTGGAATTAAGGTAATTCTGGGAGTGACTGAGTCCTCACAAGCACAGCTCGTTTCTGCAGATTATTACCCACACTGTCATACAAACAGACCCTGATTGCTTAAATTCCTTATGAGTCCACAGAGGTGCAACATTAAAAGCTACAGTTATTGTGTAGCTGTAACAGTGTGGGAAATGATCAGATTAGGTCTGTTCCCTGTCTAGTTCAGTGTCTTGACTCAAGAAGGAAAAAGCAGGAAATCCCATGGTTAGCAGTAAGGGAATAATCTATCCCTAATGAAAGTCTCATCCTAATCCATTCTGATGATAGCTTTATGAACAGAAGCAGAAGGAGTCCTACCTCTTTCACATTCATTTTATTTTATAGTAATGTAAATGACAGTACATTTGTCACTGGTTCCATTTTACTGAACTCATATTCTCTGATAAGAACTGCCAGATAAAATATCTTGGTGGTTTTTTTTAAAAAAAATAAGTAATAAAAAATGTATTATCCTAAAAAGAAATGCTTCCTAAAAGTTAGTTTTGTGATCTCTGTTACTCTTACTAGTCATAAAGCTCATTTTTCATATCTAAAAAATAATGTGTCAATAATTCCAATTGATTCATTTCAGCTAGGATGCTTAGGAAAGAATGAAGTCTGCTCCCGGAAAGAGGAGAAACATGCTTCTCTTCTTTTCAAATAATTTGCCTCTTTGAATAGTTGGTGTAAAAGCAACTATGCCTCAGCTTGATTCTTGAATTCTCTATTGAGTTTACACTTCTATTAATGAAGAGCTTAGCTCGATTGCACCAGCTGTACATGCATGACTTCCAAATCTAAGTGAAATATGTCTCTTTGCAGCTGTTCTATTGTGCTCTCAGTAGTGTTTAAAGACAACAATATATTTATCGGATATGCCTCAAATTAATTTAGCTTGTTTTGCAAATGTTGGACTGAAAATATCTTTTCTTCTGCAACTGAAGGAAATCATATTAAGCTACTGGGCCAAATGATGTTTCAGGTTTTTGTAGAAGCATTTAGACCGAAGCCATCAAACTCTTCTACCAGAGATGATGTAGGAAAAGCAGTGGTAGTTTTGATCTGTATGGACCAGTAGATAACCAGAAGGCACACTTTGTAAAGTCATGAGTCTTTGATGTGTTATTTCCAGAGAAAATGTTTACCTCTGCTTAGACTCTTCAGGCCTCTTAGGTATGTGATCATTGAAACAACATGATTTAAACAAACCATGATTTAAGTAAAAATAGTCATTCAGAAGTAAAAAAGATTTGGTTTCTCAGAGGTAAAAAATATGCATCACTAAAAGCATGTCACATTACCTGAAGAAAGAAATAAGGTCTTTGAGCCATCTTGCTGCAGCTGCAGGGTATTTCTTGTTATTATTATGGGATTCTTCTCCTGGAAAACAGGTTAGAAAATGAGGTTTGCTTCCCCCATTCCTCAGCTGCTCCTGTAATCACCTCTTCCATTTTTCTTTGTAGGATTGCTCCTAGTAACCTGAAGACAAACTCTGGCCATGCTGGAGCTGGTAGGAGTTGGGCTATTATAGTTAGTGGACTGGGAACATTTTCATGGTTGTTGGTACTAGAGGAAGCCCCGGCTCATGTATGTACAGGACTGAGACAATAAAGACACTATCCCTGTCTGGAAGGGAGGAGCAAACAGCAAGGCAAGAAAACCAACTTCTCTACAAGGCTTCAGGTGGAACCAGACATAATCTATCTGGTGATCTGAATATCTTTCTGCTTGCCTTTATCAGTCCTTGTGATCTGTTCTGAAGGGGAGGTACAAAAAGAATGTGTACTTTTCCAGCTTAGTCACAGAAAAATTTTTTTTTTGGAGTGAACAAATTTAAATGTGCCTGATGGTTCTCTGAATTACTGGTTGGTCTTCTGTCCTATTCATCAAAAGCAGGAAGGACAGGCAATCAGATGTAGATGTCATATCCCATGTAATTGACTCAACCAACTGCAGCAACAAAAGTATAATTATATTCTTATCATCAGATTAAATGTATGTTGTTATTTAATCCATTTAATGTACACATTTAACAACTAGGACCTCATTCTGCAGGGATTTATGCTGTAACTTAGATTTTTCATGCTATTTAACTGGAAATCTGACAAGGAGTTGCACATTTCCCATTAGTATATATCAAATGGATGCTGTGTCTGAGTGACTGTTCTGTTCACAGGGACACTGTGCAGTCTGAGAGAACCTTAGAAAGAGATGGAAAAGAGGAGTAAAGGATAAGGCCCTCCAAACCAATATGCTGGTTACAAACACAGTGAAAAGAGTAAGCAAATGCATTACTTCCTCGGAAAGCCTCCTTGCTCTTCAACATTTGTAATGTCAGTGTGGAATTTACAGAAGTCTCAGGGGGGGCTGTTGGCATCCTTTGGTGTCTCAGTAGTTTTGAAAACATCTGAAAATCATGCTTTCCATTGCAAGAGGTGTGAGTTCAGGACTTAATGTTGGAGTTGGTTTTATAAATGTGCTGACTATCAACGGGATTTCCTGGTGTTTCTTTGTGGTTGCAGATATGGAAGAGTCACTTTTCATAGGAAGTCTCCATTCACCTGGAGCAAAGGACTTCAGTCATCTGCTGCAGATCTTTTGTCTTCACCTGGGAAAAGAAAACCAGACATCCTCATCAGTGTCATCCTTGAGACCAAACTCTGTGATTACACACTCTGCATTCAAGTAGAAGCATGATCAGGTACCACCATAAGTCAGTGATGGAAAAGTGCCGTGTTCACAGGTGGTTCATCTGTTCAAGGAAGAGGTGATCATTTTGATTTTCATGCAAAAGGAAAATGTTTAATAAGACAAACCTCTAAGGTTTCTCAATTAAAAAAGTTCAGATTCAATATCAGAGAGCTCTATTCTGGCATGAACACTAGCAGAGTTTGTAAATGAAACAGCAAGGGAGTAATACAGGTGACCGTTCTCTAGCACTCAGGTGACTTTCTGCTTTAGGGTTGTTGATTCTGTGTTTTAGTCATGCTTTCTGCAAATAACTAGAGCTCCATTTCATGGTTGGTTCTTATATATATGTCGACAGTTTGCCTTTTATCAAGATAACTTACATGTCTCAAACCTGGCCATTATGTTTATATTTTCCAGATGTCTAACATCACCTGAAAGATAATGATGGAAAAGGGAAAATGAAAAAACAGGCAGTCATGATACAAGCTTGCTTCTTAATTTTTTCTTCTGTCCCTGGGATTATCGGTAACTACCATCCAGGGTAATATAGTACTTTTCCTCACAGATATCAAGGCAAAGGATGAAGTGAGGTACAATGCAAATACTTCTTTTCAGCACGAAGGTATCTGATCTCTTGGATCTGGAGCTGGGGCAAGCTATCCTCTCAGATCCAAACTGTGCATAAGGTTTGGAGAAGTCAGGAGCTGAATACTGCCCAGTCCCTATGGTAGGTCAGACTGAAGACTTACTTACAGCATGTCTGAATCCCAGTCAGAGCTTCATGGCTCAGACCCATCTCTAATCTAAACAACTAAATTGATGGTTCCTAAATAACCTCTCTGTGCAGCTGCTTCATTGTTAGACGGCTTTGTTCTGCACAAAGCTTTCCAGATGTCTTTAGCTCTCTGTAAGCACTGAGGAATCCTCTTTGCTTCTTCAACAGCTAGTCCAGATTATGTCCAATTTCAGGCTGGGATTTCTTTCTTTCTTTTAAAGGTAGTGATAGTCCTCTATTGGCTAACTTTTGTGGGTTCTGAATAATATTCATTAAATCTGTAATACTTTGACTTTGAGTCCTCTCAAAGCAGGAAGAGTTCTACAAACTTACATTCAAAATTCCTAAACCTTCATTCCTGTTTATATTCCAGTGAAAAACAAGGGCTTAAAACTATTTATAAATGTCTCCTATCACCATTTCAAGTTCCCCTTCATGGAGGATCTATAGCACTAGGAAGGCTTCTGTTGTTGATGAAATATTTCAATTATTTAAATTGTCATGTTTCTTTTCACTAATGGTGGTCATAATTTGAGCAAGAGCCCATTAGTATTTCATGCTAGTATGCTTTGTCACTAATGCTCTCTCAAAGACAGGAATTTATAGTTATAGAATGGAATAAAAAATGGAGCAAGATACTAATCTTTTTGTACACGACAATAGCTTAAAGAAGTTATGTCACACAAGTATTCTTGTAGTGCTTGCTATGGTATGAACAGAGCACAAACCCTGCACCAAAAAAATCTTGCCATCTAAGGGACAAACAAGTTGTGACTTACTGATAGAGCAGAAGGAGGTTTTCTATCTCCATTTGCTAGATGGAGAATTGGTATAGGAAGTTGAGAAAATTATGTTGTCTTGGGGAAGTCTATCATAGCTAGAAAAAAAATAGAAAAATTAGAAAAAAAATACTGCTAAGTTGGGTCCTTGGCCATTGTCTTAGCCTGAAGACCTTCCCTCCTCTTTTACCAGAATAAGAATGTAAAATGAGAATGGACTGTCCATATCATGGAGATGGATCCTGCCAAACAAAGCTGACCATAAAACTGGTTCAGCTGGTTCTGCCCTGAAAAATGCACTGAATATCTTCTCCTGTGCACAGGACACTAAACTCGCCTCAGAATTAAACATATGTCTGGCCAAGAATAACAGCTCTTGAATGAAGAATACAGACCTGACATGCTGTGTTGTAGAGTAAAAAGATCAATTTTTCTCCAATGACTTTCAAGACACATTCAGGTCTGGGAGACAGGTGAGATATGATCCTTCCATAAACTATTTGTTTCCTTTGAACAGCTTCAGATTGTCCAAACTCTTGGTAAAGACACAAGTTAGTTACTTTACTGCTTAGATTATACCAGGATGTCTGGTACTCTTGCTGATGATTATTGAAGAGTTGAATTGGTTTCCAGGGATTGGAAGTGTATTTGTTTTATGTGACAAGGTTTTAGGTGAGAAGGCACCCTGTAGGGGTGGCTTCTGTGAGAAGGAGAAGTTGTCCCCATGTCAGACAGAGCCAGCTCCACCTGGCCCGAAGATGGACCCATCACTGGCCAAGCTGAGCCCATCAGAGATGTTGGTAGCATGTCTGTCATAGCATATTTCAGAAAAACTAAGAAACACTGCACAAAAGTAGCTGTGGGAGAGGAATGAGAAAACATGAAAGAAACAGACACCAAGCTCAGTGAAGAAGAGGGGGAGGACGTGATCCAAGCACCAGAGCAGAGATTTCCCTGCAGCCCATGGTGAACACCATGGTGAGGCAGGCTGTCACCCTATAGCCCATGGAAGACCCCATGATGGAGCCAGTGGGTGAGCTTTGAAGGAAGCCCATGGTGGAGGGCTTGTATTCAAGGAGTTCCTGTCTTCTGGGAGGAGCTGAGGTCCATGGAGAGGAAGTTTTCTGACAGGACCTATGAACCTGTGGGGGACCCATGCTGGAGCAGTTTGTTCCTGAAGGACTGCATCCCATGAAAAGGACTCATGTTGGACAAGAACTGTCTCCCATGGGTGGGACCCCATGCTGGAGCAGGGGAAGAGCATGAGGAGGAAGGAGTCACAGGGACAACGTGTAATGAACTGACTGCAACCCCCATTCCCCATCCCCCTATGCTGCTTGGGGGAAGCAGGCAGAAACGTTGTGGGTAAAGCTGAGCCTGGAAAGAAGGGAGGGATAGGGGAAGGTGGTTTTAGATTTGTTCTTAGTTCTCATTATCTTACTCTGTTTAATTGGTAGTAAATTTAATTTCTCCAAGTTGACTCTATTTTGCCCATTATGGTTATGGATAAGTGATCTCCCCATCCTTGACTCATGAACTTTTTGTCTCTTCTGTTGAGGAAGGGCAATGATACAGCAGTTTGGTCAGCACCTTGGAGCTAGCCAAGGTCAAACCACCATAAGGAGCTACCCATCTCTTGGTCCCACCACTGCTCACATTTAAATCTGTCCTCCTAGTAAGTCCACAGACACAGGTATATCAAGACAGAAAATGCTTTCATTGAAATATTTGCTTTAAGTTAAACTTCTGTGCATGAAAGGCACACAATATTTTACTTTGACATATCTTTAAATCTGGTGGGGTACCATTAATTCAGATTTACTACCAAGATGAATAAAAGTGTAATGAAATACAGTCGAAGTATTTAGGCAAAATTAGTGCGTGGACGCTCTTCTTCTGAGGGGGAACATATGTGCCCACCTCCTTGGGCTCTGAGGAAAGGGAGGTTTTTCTACCCACTCTGGTGAGAAGCAACCATGTATCTGTGTGTCTGGGGACGAGAGATGGCCATCCTTTTTTGGACCTTCACCATGACCAAACATTTTCACACATGCCCCACAGAAGTCAGGGGGACTGTTGGATATCCTTCCTCTTCCATTTCCTGCAAGAGAAGAAGCACAACAGCACAGTCTCCCTCCAATAACCCGTTCAACTTGCTTATGGTTCTGCCCTCCTCTGTGCTAATCATTAGCAATCCCTCCTTTTCTCCAAAGCTGTCGTGAAGGCCCACAGCCCTTCAAAACATGCAAGAGTGATGGACCTTGATGGACCTGTCTGCAAAACCCTTCTACACCTGTGCCTCTTTTGTGAGTCTGCATGCAATGGCTGAGAGCCTCTGTAAAGAAACCAGTCTCTTGACTGCACTTGGCAGCCTTCAGCTATATTGCTGAGGTAAGGATGTTATCTTGCCTGGAAAATGGAATTTATTCTTTCAAAACTCATTGTGATGGGGGGGATGGTAACATTATCTTGGGCAGCAGATGGTTTTTTCAGGAAGACATTCTGGGAACTTGTTCAGGTTTCACCTTTCATGTGGTGTATGTGCATACTGGCAGCTGATTTAGACTAAACAAAGGGTAATTCTATGTTGTGGTTTCCTTCTGTCAACAAACTGCATGATGGGATGAAGTTCCCAATGGCATATATTGGCTATTATTTTCCTTTCCTCTGGGATACATCTTGCAGTAAGTATCCATCCTGACTGCAAGTCAAGTCTAAGGTGCCCCTCCCTCCCCCTCCTGCATTTTTCTACTTTTTCAAGCTCCTGTTGCGATACCTAGTCATCCAGTCTCCTACTGGCAATGCTGGAGGCCTCCAGTTCTCCAGTTTCAGCTCCCCTCTTCCCTGGCCTCTGCCCCAAGGTCACCTGCTGGTGTGTTCTTTACTACTAATATTCTCTTCCATGTGCAGACCCCCATTGCAGATATACTCTCTCTCCTGATGCACTTACAGCTACTGATTTAAGTTCTTCACATTCTGAATTGCTGTTAACTAGTATCTTTTCACTAATATCTAATTGTTAATATCCTTTACTGGACAGATTTTTAAACACAGCTTCACGGAGAAGAGCAATGAGGACCTTGCTCAGAAGCATCTCTTCCAGCAGTGTTTTCTCTGTCTTCTAGCTTTCTCTGGAACATCCTGTATTGTAAGAAAGATGATTCTGGAGACAGTGAAACAGGACAGTATGTCATTGTTCCCAATAGAGCATGGGACAGAGCTGATATAAAATCACTGAACAGTAGCAGAAAGCACCTAACTGCTAGAACGACCTGAGCCCTGCATACTGAGGGGTTGTTTCACATGGTTAATGAAGAGCTCAGCAGTATTTTAGTGATAATTTGGTACTTAACTTTTAGCCTGTTATGTAAGTGCTAATTAAATGTTTTAACATGCTGTACATGTTTTATGAATTAATAACCAATAAGTGTACAAGTTACACTTTTTATGTGATTTAGAATTAATTGCAGGGTGGTGAGATTTTCTCCTTTATACACCTATTAAACCCACATAACTGCTGTTTTTACAGTTGATTGGTGTTCAGTTAACATACAATAATTGCTCTTTAAAGGTTTTAGTAAGTGCATATTTGAGTCAATTTACAGTGTTAGCAATTTCCTGGTACTATTCCTCAGAGGTACAGGGAAGCTAATCACATTCAACACTGGAATTTGTTGAGATTCTGCCATGTGTTCCCCACTGCACACTGTGTGAGCTACATTCAGCCATGAGGGATTCCACTTTCAGGGATAATAAACACACACGAAGAAACATGTTATTGGCTATAAAAGGATCCTGCTGCACAACACGCTGCAGTGAGGCAAGCAGCTGGGAGGTAGGGACACTTTAGGAAAACAAATCAGGAGGGGTTTCTCAGTGTTTTCTGGTTTATCCTGTGAAGCCACAGAGAAAAGCAACCAGCTGTCCTCTTTTCTCCTGGTAGATCACACAGTCCCTCTGTGCTTGCCTCCAGTTTAAAGGTAGGAAAGCTGTAAGCCTGAGTCCCTACTTCTCCATGCAATCTCAGTGTGACCTCAGGCAAATCACTTAGTGCCTCTGTGCCCCACTTACCCTTTTGTGGATGTAATACTCTGCCTGTCTTTACTCTGTGGGAATATTGTTCATTCCAGTCTACAGGCTCCAACACTGAGGAGATCAAACACGTATTTTAGATTTAAATTCAGACAAACAGCACCATCCTCCTGCGCCATTAATTTGGTATTTTTGAGGGCAACAGAATACTGATTGTTGCATCCTTAATGACTGAGGCAGGAAGGTGCACAAAGTGCCTGCCATTTAATTAACAAAGCCATCTGAAATGCAATCTACCAGGTAAAGCAAAAGGAGATTACCATTCGAAATCTGTATGAAAGCGAGAGTAAGTGCATGGAAAATAAAGCAATTTTTTTGTTTCATCTCATTCCTTTTGCATAATATTGTATCACTATGACAAGGCAGCATAATAAAGCTTAACTCCCTCTTTGGTCTCCACCTACCAATCACTGACTTGAAAGAAAACAGCAAAGCCCTATCTTTAGCATCAAATGAACAATGGGCACTCTTCCAGCAAGAAGTGAGCTGCTTTTGAAAGAGTTGTGGAGAAAAGTGCAAAATGTTCTAACTTCTCATGAAATAAATATTGGAATGATAGTCACTTGGCTCATCCTCTAAGATGTCAGTACAGTCTTTGTACTCCATGTTTATATAAAATATTGGTTGGGGTGGATAAGGGGGCCAGAAAGTCTATATTGCAGATAAGAAAAGACAGACCTACAATGACATGAAAGATTTTCATGTTCAATGCACTTCAGAAACAGTAAGTAATTAATATTTCCACTACAAGATGGCGTATTTCATCCTATCTTATTGATGAAGCTTGGCCAGAACTTTCCAGGCAGCCTGGAGGATATCAGAACATTGATTTTAACAAGACTTAGGAAACTCACTGCCTTAGGCAGCACTGGATATTTCAGCAGAGTCTTGGGCTATGCAGCTCCAGCTTGAATGAAGCTGCAGGAATTCACTCAGCACAAAGCAGCAGGGAAAGTGTTTTCTCTTACAGAGTGCCGAAGACTTAGAGAAGCAGCCAAAAACTGTCAAAGTTCAGGGCTTGATCCGCAGCTTTGCTAAGCCTTGAGGCACTCAGACTAAGTGCAAGGAGCAGTCTTGGTGCTCCACTGCTTTCCCCATTAGTCTCTTCTGTTTTCTCTTTTTCTTTTCTTTTCCTTTTCTTTTCTTTCTTTTCTTTTCTTTTCTTTTCTTTTCTTTTCTTTTCTTTTCTTTTCTTTTCTTTTCTTTTCTT
>JAAGNO010021897.1:17784-28070 GCA_033439905.1 Ceryle rudis
TCTCTTTTCTTCTCTTTTCTTTTCTTCTCTTCTCTTTTCTTCTCTTTTCTTCTCTTTTCTTCTCTTTTCTTCTCTTTTCTCTTTTTTTTCTTTCCTTTCTTTTTTCTTTTCTTCTTTTTTTTTTTTTTATTTGTTAAACTGTTCATCATGGAAAAAATACTTTGCTTACAGTATTTAGGTTCTAGTTATTGTTGTTGAAAACTAATAGAAGCTTTTTGAAAAGTTTGGAAAAACTAATTTAAGATGTGTTTTGGTAGGCTAAGGGTTTGTGCAATTCCTTATGATATCATGGTAGATCAAGGAATGTCTTCACTGAACCCACTATAGTGACTATGAGAGGGACTTGATCAGTTTTCTTCTCCTTCCAGAATGAGTCACTGGTGAACTGTAGCTTTCCATACTTTGTCCATAAATTGATAATAGTAAAAAAATCCTTGTACGCTTGTACAAAGATTTCTAGTTCTTGTGCCCACAAGAAAATGCATAGAAATAATAATTTACTGATGCACATAACACGAAACCTTAAATTTGCCCTCCACAGCTGCCATGGTTCTGGCATTTCTACATTGTCTCAGTCACTTGTCTGCCAGTTATTTTCCTGCTTCATTGTGGTTATTTATTTCACATTGATGATGATACATATATTGAGATTTGCTGCCTGCAACTGAAAGAGGGAAAATAATCTTAAAGGTCAGGCTGGGGGGTAAGGTTCAGATGAACTGGGTTCAGTGTTCTACACCAGAACATGATTCATATTTAAGTCAGTAGGGACAATGCTGTCCTACATGGCAGGAATATGGTGAAAGTTTGTTCATTTGTAGGTCTAAGGCAGGCAAAGGTTGTCTTTAGAAAAGCAGGTGAACATTAAATGATCTGTGTAAACTTGTTTCATGATGTAGACTGGTATTTTAGGTGGGTCTTTGCTTACTGCTCACTACCTACCTTCTGGTACAACAGTGACGATGTAATGATGTAAGAAAGAGCAAAAGACGATGAAATGCAGGCTCAGAGAAACTTCCTTTTACAAGACTTGGAAGTATCTGGTATTCTGATGCTTTTGCAAAATTACAATTTAAGCTTCTTTGATGGAACAGGAATTTTCAACTGGAGGTATAATTAAGTGTAACCATTTCTCCTGGTTGTTTTTAGAGCTTCTAAAATTGTTTCTTGAAAGTAGTTAGCATTACCCAGAAACTGCTATGGTGGTGGGAGTGATCATGTTAATTTGGTAGAGAGCAACAGTGTAAACACTTATAACAATGCTCATTGACCTTTGCAAGAACTGGAAGTGGAAAAGAGATTTTGCATGAAGGGTGTGGTGAAACAACTTGCTCTGGAAATCCTCTAGGCTTCTATCTCCACCTGAACTATGATTCAGTGTTGATGTGCCAGTGCAATTTGCCCTAAGCACTGTTTCCAAAGCAGAGATGGTTGGAAACTTTCCAAAGGCAAGTTTTTCTGCTAGGAGATACTAAATCAGTGAATGCCGCACCTGCCATACAAGAACATTGCTCTGTCTGGAATCTCCTTGTGAATACAAACAAATGATTTAAATTGTTCAAGTCCTGAAAGGAATATCCTTTGTTTAGAGACAATGTGTTCCTAAAAGTTCAATTCTGAATGGAAGATTTACATTTTTACTGAGACACAGTTTCCTTTTTCCTCTTTGGGAGGGACCTCATCACCTTCCCCTGGCTCCAGCTGTTTGTCAGCATATATGAGGCACAGAAGGTGCCTCCACCATCTCAAGGTGGTGGAGGATTAAAAGCAGTCCCAAGGCTTCACTCTGGACATGTGGCATGGCACCCCTCCCATCACACCAGCCACATGGGCTGTCACGGTCCTTGGCTGGAGAGGCATGGCTGCTCAGACCCGCTGCAGAGCTGGTCCTTCTCTTTCCTGGGATTTGGCACTCACTCTTAGCTTGTCTGAAGACTCCAGTGTATATTCTTCCCTGTGCTTGCCATGGGCATGGCCCAAGAGTCCTCCAGTCCCCTTCATGGGGAGCACTGTGCAGGGTCATCATAGATTGGCAGGTTCTGATTGAATTTAGCCTTGTGCCTACAATAAATGTGACCCAAAAGCTTGTGCCTTCCCTCATTGAAGTCCCTCTGCAGGTGCCACAGCCTGCAGTGCACATCACTTCTGCCAGAGGAGCAGGTAGTCTAATCTAAGCAGGTCCTTTTGAAGACTCTACTCCATGACAGTATTCTCACCTATCCCTGACCAAACATCCCTGTTTTGTTTTTAGGCATTCCTGTTTCACCAAGTCCCACACATCTGTCTGTCTTGAAGCAGAGGACAACTGATAACTTTTACCAATTGGAGACTTACAGTGAAACTGATACTCTGTGGTAGGAATCCATGTTCTCCGGTTTCTATTAAAGGTATAGCAGATGGCGGGGGTCTCACATGGGACCAAAGTGAACAGAAGGCATTATAGCTGTGTTATCTCATCCCTGTGGACCTGGAGTGAAGGTGAAAGGAGAAGAGGGCTTTAAAGGTTGATGGCATCTCAGCCACAGCAGCAGAGGAGGCAGGGATTTAGTGCCTTTATACCTCATACCTTCTCTGAAGCTTGGTAAAGTGAAAAGCAACTGAGATGACAATCTTCTGTTACCATGTCTGGATCCAGGCTGGACACCAGAGAAAAGGATGAGATCAGGATTACAGGAATCCTATAAACAGCACAGGCTGAGGAAAGGCAGTGCATGTCATTTCCCTGGTGTTTTGACATGGCATCACTAGGTTTGGTTTCTCACCTTCTGAAGCCCAGGAGGGTTACCAGGGAGTCACAGGAACAGTGGATCCTGAAGAAGTGCAAGCACTTCACACTATCCTGGTGAAAAACACAAATGTGTCAGGGAGCTGGAGCATGCTGTAAGACATGTAAGCCTCCCACAGTTCTTGCCTCCTTTCTCCATTGTCTTCTACCACCAGTTCCTGCCCAAAAATTGCAGTCTTTTCATTCCTCTGTGCATTGCCAGATATAACTGAGGACAATAAATGGAGTTTTCAACTGTCAGTGGAATTGCTCTTCTTCAATGTTCTTTCTTGTTACACAGAGGTTTCCTTAGTTCAGGAAAGGCTGAGGATCCCACAATGCCCAGAACTGTAATGCTCCCTTGCAATTGACACTTACCTTGCTCAACCGTACACATGTGGCCCATTCCTTGCAGTGAAAGGGGACTGCAAAAAACCCCAGAAGTTTAGTCAGCATCTCCTTCCTCACTCACACTGGTCATCTCTTACCTTCTCTAGCACTTCATGCTGGTATAGAAAAAGAAGAGTATGAGTTCTGTCAAATTATCTCCAGGAGGACTGAATAAATACAATAAACCCTTGAGCGCTATTGGAACAGTTTTGAAAAGAAAAAACAATGCAATGAAAGGATACCTCCTGAATGATATTTCCCAACTTATAGCAGTGACAGTGGAACTGCTGACCTCTGATGTGTGCATCTGTGGCACTACATTTTTGTTCCACATCATGTTCTGTGGTGTCTGAGGCATTGCCAGGATGTGATGCATGACAGACATATGGTATTTAGGTCATACAGGAGGCAACATTAAGAAGTTCTACTGAGCTGGTAAAAATTAGAAAGGTGAGGGCCCAGCAAGTACAGGCCTAATAGGGGTCATGAACATGGAAAGATGGGGACACTAGAGCATGGAACTGGAATGTAGGGCAATCACAGTGTTTGAATATCTGGCATACAGTCAGGTACAAACAGCCTGGATAAAGCTATTCCCACCCAGTGGAGAAAACCAATTAAAAAATTGAAGGCTTTGCTATCTTCACACATGCACACACATGCATTTTGTAGTGCCTCTGCAACAGAAATTTCCTGATGAACTGGAATGTGTGACTAAAGCATTTGTGAAGTTCCCCCATGGCATCCGCTCTTCCACTGGCATAAATCAGCACCTCTCCATTGACTCTGATGGATTTACTTCTCTTTGTGCCCCCCAAGAATCCAAACAGAGGCACATACTGTCTTTGACGGCCCTGTCGGGTATGCAGGGGTGCAGATTTTCATAGTAAGGTACTTTGAAATTCCATCCTTTGGTTCCAGTGACAAAATGCGTCAGCCTTAAGGTTTTTTTTTGGTGATTTGGAAGGTGCTCAGATGTCACTCTATAAATAACTAGTTAAATCTAGCTCTTTAATGTTTCTAATGGTGATTGCAGTAAAGTGAATTGTGGCTCATAAATCTATGAAAGTCTGCGAGTCGTTGCTCCTAGTATCTGGAGTGCAAAAAACTAAGGATCCTTCAGGAGCTCACTGCATACATCATTTCAAAAGTGTAGAGTATTGCTGAAGTTTTTGCTAAGATAAGGGGCCTCAAGTAATAGTGCTGAGAGTCTGTATGTGAAGTGGAATGAGTAGTATGGTCTCAACTGTGTTTGAGCATTGCCTTCAGAGGCTGAGTGCTACTTGACACAAAGGATTCAACGCATGGTAGGACAATGGTAGCACTTGCATTATGCTCTGCTTCTAGCTGGTGTGAAAATAAGAAATGCATATTTCTTGACAAAGAGATGTCCCTGGCCAAGGTTTGGCCTTGCCTTCATGAAGTACGGCTCTGTTCTCAAAAGTGCCTGCAGAAATGCATGATGGAGTTGCATGCTCAGTTTGCTGGTGGCCCCCCCATCCCCCACACCTCAATGTGCAATGACATGTTGCTTATTTCTTACCTGCCAGGCTTGTGTGCTTTACCTCAAGTGCTGAGACCATGCGGGATGTGTTCATCCTCCTTTGTAAGCAACAGAAGTGAATGGTCTGAGAGGGAAACTGCATTCTGTTCCACTCACATTAATCTTTACAGGGTGGTGACAGGAGCTCAGGAAGCAATTTAGAGATGATCCACAGTCACAGACCAAACTCATATCTTGCTGTCTCAGGGATGTCGTCTCCATAGTGCCTAGGAAAGAAAAAAACCTATAAAGTACTTCTATAATTACTTGGGTCACCAAAGTAGCTGTATATGCATAGAGGATCCCTGCTCTGCAGCAGCTGCCTGACAGAGGATAAATGTAACCACTGGAACTGATGAAATAATAGTAATAGCAATAATAAGACCAACAATAATAAATAATAATAATAATAGTGGAGGGGGAAAGCATTCATAAGAATTTCTGCTTTGGGATTCTCACCAGAATTGTGCACTCAGGCCATGCTCTGTGCTTGCCTATTCAGTCTACATAGCATTTCAAAATCACCCTTTTCTACCCACTCATGCAAATAGAACTCTTTCATGTCAATTACTACCAAAGCATTTCTTTGACCTTAACAAACACTACTTTGCTTTACTCATTTCTGTTTAGACCATTGCTGCAGGGACTGCTTAGCTATTTAACTGACTTTGCACCTTGACATCAGCTGCTGTTTCTCTCCAGCATCAGACACAAACCCACTGTTTCTCCTGGCTCTCAGGTTCTGATGAACAAGCCATTCAGGCCACACTCCTGCCTGGGAGCCTTGATGCTTTCTCCCATACCTTCCCTACTTGATTCACTGCCTGCAAAGCTGTCCCCTCTTCTCCTCCAAATCTCTCCCTAAAACTTTTTTGCCACAGAATCCTCTGAAACCCACTTCAGAGTGCTTGGGTTTCTGTTGTGCTGAGATCACTGTCTGAATGATGTTGACCAATTGATTTGTTGTTTTTGTACTCTTCCACGTCTATATGGGCCTTGCTAGTGTTGACTACCTGCACTGACACTGTCACTTTCTGCAAGAGGTGCTATCTGCAGCCCTGGGGCAAAAATCCAGGATGGTTGGATTTGGGATCATGAACAAGGCTCCACGTGCCAAGCAGTACAACTCAGTACTGTTTCTAGAATTTAAGGATTTTACCAAAGTTGTCAGGGCTGTTTTGTCTGCGTTCTAGCAATGAAAGCTGTGGTACACACAGTGGTAAGTTGAAGGCCAGATTTTGTGCCTGAGGATTTTGGTTTCTGTAGTCCCAGTCCTGTGTCACCATACTCACCTACAACTCACAACCTAATAAGAAATGGTGATAGGATTGGAAAGATTTAAAGCCCAACATTGTATATATTTTTGCATTTCCTTTAATTTCAATTTTGCAGAATATATCTCTTCAAATAAATATAGCTTTGATAAGCTTCTGTGGCCATCTCTGCAGTTTGAGCTGTTAGGCCCCAAATCTTCATCTTGGTGTGCTCTGTGACCTTTGAGAGTTCCACTCTCATTTTCTCTACATGAAAAAAAATATGTTCAAGGTCACACTGAATATGTATTGGGGAAAAAAAAAAAAAAAAAAGGGAACACCATACTTTCCACTTCCCACCCCACTGAGTTTGAAACCTTCTTCTCCGTATTGCATTGGTTTTAACCTGGATGCTATTTGATCCTGTTAGCTGACTGACAGCATTGTTTTAGAATGTATGGGGTGACTGGCTCTCAGGAGGTTACTAGGCAGGTTGTGAGGGATCTTTTGGTTTGCATTTGCTGTATTGTATTATATTACTCTTGGAAATAAGAAAAGCCCAAGATATTGTCCTGATTTCACAGAAGTTGTTGAATGATTGCAGGTGCCTTTGATTTATGGGAATTGGGTGCTTTTAGAAAAATCAGGTCAGCTTGATATGTGAAGTAGATTTCTTTTTTCTTTTTTCTTTTTTTTATTATTGAAAGGAAAATTCCTTCTTTATAAAGATTAATCTGTATGCAGGGCTCGTAATCCTCAGCATCTTGCTACCTTATTAAGTTGCTGGCTGCAGAAGGTTTTGCTGCATGCTTTAAGCTGGTAACCACACAAAGGATGTTTCCTCACTGAAAGCTTTGCAGCACATCTGAGCTGGTTTTGTAGTTCTGGAACCGGGCAAGGGAGCAAACACCAAGTTCTCCTCTGGGAACTGTATAGCACAGCAGTATGTGGCTCCAAAGTAATTTCTCTGAAATTAGAGAGCATTTTATCTACGCTGGTAGGTAAGCAGAGTGAGAATTTGACTGTGTGTCTTACAAAGTCTGATAGGAATTGAAGACAGTGCAGGAACTCTTAAGGCACTGTCAATTAACTCTTCCATGTTTTCTGCCCCCTTAATTGTGTAGCTTGGGTACGACACTGATGGGGTTACTCTGATGCCAGAGTGAGGTTGGTTGGCACCACTTTGAACATCTCTGAACTACACTCAACTGTGTGATTTGGCAAACCCAACATCTCTCATATAACTGGTTACAGTGCAGTTGGTGAGCAAACAGCAAGAGGGATGACAAGTTTGGACCCAGTTACACATACGATCCCCATCTTCCCAATGTTTAAAGTTGCAGAACATTAGACTTCCACCAAGATACACCAGTTCACCCCATCTGTCCATCAGAATTCAACAAGGTATCCACAGCTTGAGGTGATAAGTATTGTTTCACACTGTATTGATTGTACTGAATGAAAAGCTGCATCATCCTTCTGCCATTTTGCCTGAATATGTGGATTTATGGATTATGAACAAGTTCAGATGAGAAGCTGGGGGTGGAGTGTAGCACTGGTTACTCAGGTAGAAAACATTTGAGAGACCTTATCCTTCCTCAATGGAGAGACAGAACACAGGCTTGTTTCTTGTTGTTTTTTGTTGTTGTTGTTTTGCTTTGTTTGTTTGATTGTGTTTTGGTTGGTTGGTTTTGGTGTTGTTTTAAATCAGAAATCTTTCCCATTCCCTTCATCAATCAGGGCTGTTAAACTAAGGGTTGTAAATGGGTATACAGCTTCAAATTGCCACCATGCACAGCCTTGTTTCCAAAACCCACAATTCTCCTTTACCTTACCTCTAAAGAGTAGCTGTTCTTTGAGGCTTAAATAACTTCTTTGTTTTCATGTTTGCTGATACTGATGGTAGCATCCCAGAGAATGAGCTTCCTGGCCTGGAGGAATGTTATGTTTAGGTAGGAATTGGTTTTAAAACTGAGCAGAAAGGGCAGCACCAAAACTAAAGACAATGATGAAAGCAATAGGCTTGGAAAAATGGTATCTCAGAATTTGGAAGGAAGTAGTAGAAGATGTAAAAGTTTTCTTCCCTGAGAATGGGAATGGGACCAAAGGAATGGAAAAGGGATTATTATGATGGAGTTAAAGTGAGTAGTTCTTTGTAATACAGGAGAGAAACTAAGAATGAGGGTAATGAAGGTTTCTAATGATCATGTTGGTAAGGAAAATACTGGAGAAAAGTGTCTACTTGTCTGAATTCAAGATCCAAAGGTTGTATGCGTCTTTCTTTGCCTGCTGGCATGTGGAGCAATGTCAGATGCATGTTTGCCTTTGGACATTTGTGTACTGTCTTCTGATGGCATATATGGGTACTTTTGCATGTGTGTATAGGTGAGAATTGGATCTCCTGGTACTGTTAAAAAATACAGCAGCATGTGATAACCACAGGGTCCTGGCTAGATGCTCCCTCTCCAGAGCATATTCCTGGAGGTGCAGTCAGTGTTATTACACGCCCTAGGAAAGCTTTGTGTTTGTGCAGGGTAACTAGTTGGTGTTAAGTACCTAAGCTCTTGGTGAGCTACTTTGGGGTCATGCAAACAATGTCCCCTGAAGATTACTGCTCTGTACTCCTTTCAGTCCAAAATAGTTGAGGTAATAGATGAGGTTTCCTGGACGGATGAGTGTGACTCACACCACTTGATGTACAGAAGGGAGAGGAAATGAAGTAAGGGGCCAAAAATAGTCCTAGAGACATGAGCTTAGAAGGAAGGCCAAAAAAGAGCACAGACTAGAAAAGAAAAGACCTACAGTGATGTGACATTAAGACCATCTGGACAATGTTTGGCAGGAGTTGAAAAGCAAGCAAAGCCCTGAGAAGGGTTTCTAAAAGTGATGGGAATATAAATGACAGACTGCCCAGCAAGCGCTTAGAAAGCATTGAGCTCTTCTGATCTATCTGCATTAGTACATCCAGTTTTGAAAAGGGGCAGCCCAAAGGCACAGAAAAAAACTGTCTCAGGGAGTATGACAGTCTGAGGAGAGATTCAACCAAGTCTTGGCTTGCTTACACTTGTAGAAGTTCTTTGAGAAATCTGGCTGAGACAAGGGTGTCTGAAAGGCAAGTAGCAGTAGTAAGGCTAACCAGCTATGCAAATAAGTCCCAACCATAAAAGAAGAGCTCAGTGGCTGACATGCAGAACAGTGTTAATGGACCAGTGTTAATGTTTGCATAACATTGCCAAAATGATTGAGGTTGCTAGGTGTTATTGCCAGAGAAATGAAGTAATAGTGGTAGTATCAAATGCACTGTAAGAAGAACTTCAAAGCTTTGAAATTCTTAAGATGAAATAACACTTTCTGGGTAGTCTTTGATAGTTGCTGTGTTTATCAATTTGCTTTAAACATGACAACCACTGACCATGAGAAATGCTGTATTTGGAGGGAAAAAAGCCATTGTTCAATGCTTTTCTGAACTGAAGGTGGTTTCCTATGAACTTTTTTCTGAAGAAAATCCCAAAGTAGAAAGTTTGCTGTGCTTTTTGGACTACTGTTCTGAATTTTTTTTCCATTAAAACAAAACAAAACAAAACCCACAAAAACAACCAAACAAACAAATGAACAAAAACAACAATGAAAAAAACACAAACATAAAACCAAAAAAATCCAAACAAACCCAAAACACATTCTAGCCACAACTTTTCAGACTGTGAGACAAAAAGATAAAGGAGAAAGAAGTGATGGTAGGAAAAAAGCTGTTTGATTCCTCTTCCCCATCCCCATGATAACACTCATTTTGATCGAAGTGCCACAGCAAAACAGTTGGAAATGTTTCTCCTATCTCTAGTCCAAAATTAGAGTGAGGGAACTTTGCTGATAGGCAGCTAAGCTTTGTGTTGGAGAAGAATATCTGTACAGACCATCATGATCTCTGCTGCTTTTGGACAGCAGCTAAGAATGTGGGCCTTTACCCACCTAGACTGATGGATGGAACAGAAGTTTTCCCATCCAACAACTGTCATAATGGATCAAGCCCTTAAAACCACAGTGACTACTGATGTGGATAGGTGTTTGTCTGTAAACAAAACCAGCTTTGGATAGGGTGATGGTTTGCCATCCTTCCGTACAACATATGCACCCCTCCCTCATGTTGCTTAAGGAATCATAAAAGGAAATACCAGCTTTGAGATAAGCCATATGTTTTGTGGGTTTCTGGCTGCTATTTTTTTTTTTTTATTATTCTTTGTGTGTGTGTGTGTTTTCAACAGGAAATTCCTCCTACCCCTTTCTTCTTCTGAGTCTGTTCTCATGCCCTCAGCACTTGTTTCTGATCCTCCAATTGAAC
>JAAGNO010021898.1:9423-55796 GCA_033439905.1 Ceryle rudis
TGCTTTCCAGCAAGAGCCATTCCAGGGACTTCCTTGCTGCTTTCCTTCTTTATCACCCCGGTTCGGACAACTGCCACTGTTAGCAGTGCTTCTTCACCCAGCAACCCCCCCTCCACCCGCCCTCCCCCCCCCGCCCATAGTGTTGCCAAAAACCCAACAGATGATGTTTTCAGGATCAGAGACGGGAGACTGAAATGTTGCTAATGTCTGTATGACTTAAGTCATAGAACGCTGTAAAGAAATGTGCCATGATTGATCTGATTAATCTTTTAGATGGGTGGTGAAAGAGAAAGAAACTTCTTCACCATACTAAATTTTTATATTTATATAACTGCTTTTTATACATTGAGCTTAGGTGTCCTTGTAATGTTCCGACACGGGTGACTCGTACTTGGCAGTTTGGGTGGAATTAAGTGCTCTCTTTCTGCTGCAAAGTTTTCTACATCAGCCTGGCTACAATGGAAGTGTTGGTTGTGACAGTCTCTCCCATCAGTGAAGTCCTGTGGGGCCCTTTGGGAAATGTAAAACAATGTGGCAGACAGACATGCTGTTCCTGGGCAGAAGCTGTCCACTTGCTACAAGGAGGTTCTCAGCCTTTACTCAAATTGAGGGTTTGCTGCCAAAAAGCTTCAGCAGGATTAGTTTTGGATGAACGTGGACACAGTAGCTGAGCTGGGGAAGCTCTTACTGAACTGTCAGTTACCCCTTTCCTTATGATCTGCAGAAGACTTGCAGATCAACCTTCATTCAGTCTAATAAAGCTAGAAGGCCTGGTGCTTGTGCTGAAGGATTCCAGTCTGTCCTTGGCTTCTCGCTACTGTACTGAGGCAGGAGACCAGGTCCTTCCCAGGCTGGTGCCACCAGCTGCAGCACAAGTGTTACAGAAATTGTGGTTTCTTTCTGCAGCTCGGATGAGCAATTACCCGGTGCCCATCTCATGGGGAATTGGGGCTTTCCAGCCCTGTCTTTCAGCTTGAAATGGTACAGTGCCTGATAAGTGGAGCTAAATGTGTTTTCCTTTTCACATGAATTTGCCCAAGCTCTCGGTCTCTCCGGTCAGGTGTCAGAGGGCAATATTGAGGTGTATATGTAGATACACATGCACACAATTCATCGTTTCCTCAGCAAGACCCTAGAGCTTTTAGCAAAAAGCCAACATAATGCGCTGCAACCAGGGAGCAGAACTGGTCAGACGTTACAATAATATAGTTTTATCTGGGTGGGGAAAGAGTTAAAAAAAAAAAAGTCTGTCATGCTCAAAACTAGTCAAAGAGCAATATATGAATTTGTTACCAAAATTTAGAAAATGCAAATATTTGATCAGATCTATTTGGTTTTCTTTCATTGGGAACCTACTAAGTGAACACCCAGAACAATATACATGAATAATGGGCTTCTATATGGTTTGAGTTCCAACTTCATATGTTATTTGTCCAGTGCCTAGAATGCCATGCGGAACTTAAAGAACGTATTACAGTTAATTATATCATGTTGGAATAAATAATTTCCTAAATATACACTCTGTCATGGTGGCCACTGATAAGGAATTTAATTTGAAACTCAGCTCTTGGCTTCTGAAAATCAGCTTTAACTAAATTGTCGCAGTCATTACATGTTGTAAAGCCTCTATATTTCACACTTCATTTTCTATCCAAATGGATGACAGCCGACTTCAAAGGGAAAGCAGTAAACCTGTGGTCAGAGTGTTCACCTGAACAGCATGCTCTCCCTAGATCCCATGTCTGGCAGTTGCACACATTTTGAATTCCTGCAGGTTTACTATTTAATTGGTCAAAAATTAAAGGATGTCCAGTTGAACTGTACCCCGTTATAGCAGGGTCAGAGATTGGGGGATGATGTTTGATGCTCCACCTTTTCTGACATTTCACTGTTGCACAAAAAAGGGAAAGATGTTTCAATGAGCTTCCCAGGCTAGAAGTGTTAACCCCAAGTGTTCAAAACCCGTGAACATGAAGTACGTGGAAGAGAGACAATTTTAGAAACCTACTTGTGTGCCTACTAGAGGCTATAGTACAAGAAGTGAAAATAAGATGCTAATTTATACCTTGTCATAGTCTCAAGCCAAGTACTCAGATCCTCATTCAGCCCCTGCGAATGGTCTCAGAGTGTCTGGTAGGACTTTGTCACAGAATAGAACCTAGTTAATGTACAAATATTTCAGACTCCAGTGGCGGGATCTCGGTGACCCTCAACATTGTCATTTCTGTGTCCGGTCCGGGAGGACTGGTCACATTCCTTGTTAAACACATCTCTATGGGCAACCATCCCTGGGTACTGAGATTGTTGAGGGAGGTACTCGGAGATAGAAGGTAGGAAGTGTTTGAAAGAAGACTGAAAATAGAGTTCATATGAATCTGAATGGAAAATAAAGGTTTGCTGCTGCCAGGAGGCTTACTCCCTAATTGCTTTGGACAGTTTGCTTTAAGTGCATCTTTTAAACAGAAGCATCTTTTGGGTATATCCTGATTATGGATCCCTGGGCAACAGGAGATTTTTGCCCATGGTGACATCATAGTTGAGGCTGTGCTGTCTGGTGCCACAGTGTCAGAGATAGGGCGTGTGGGATGTACAAACAGTGAATTGGCAGGAGAAATGAAAACGGTGAAGCTTGGCAGTGGTTGGCACTGTGCTGCTGCTTCACTGAATGTCCCAGTTCAAAGGATGGTGTTGGCCCATCTTCAGTTCATGCAGCATTTGTGTCAACATGCATTGTGTGCAGCTCATAGCAAGGGAGATACCGTATTGCTGTGGGAAATGTGTATAATGGCTATATAAATGGAACTTTCATGGGGACCCAAAAACTCTATTAACTTTTACTTTACTGAAACTTCTACCTTTTTTTTTGGTTTTATTGTTTTGTTTTCGTGTGTGCGTGTGGTGGTTTGTTTTTTTTTCCCTCCTGAACCAAGCTCACATTGTTTGGGGCTGTTTCACAACTGACAGCAGCATTTTCGGGAGACCTCAATGTCACGTGCAAGTAATAAGGACATTGTCATGTGTTGATAGCTCAGGACCTTTCAACTTGGCTGGGCAGGTCAAGAGCAGGGATTTTGAAACTGTGCGTTTCCTTCACAGAACTGATTTGGGCTGGTTATGGGTAATGCTGTTCATGTTAAAATCTCTTGTGTTCACATAGGAACCCCTTGATTCCCTTTCTGGGAGTCTCTAGGGAGCCAGATTTTTTTATACATTTGATATGAAAAAAGCAAGTTTGCACTTAACACTGTCTGTTAGCATGAGCTCTTCCCAACAGCAACTAAATAGTAAGGCCTTAAAGTACCATTTGATGGAATCAAGCAAATAATTAAAGACAAATAAATCTAGAAGGTCCAACTGGCAGGTTATGGGCCTGGGACAAGACTCATCATAATTTTCAAGTTTGCACCCAGCAATTGGTCCTTTTCAACTTAAACCTGTGCTACTTGGTATAGCTTTCAAAACTCTAACCAGCCAAGGGGTAGAAAGTGCATTTGATGAGGTTCCCCTCTCCTGCACCCCCCCTTTCCCTAGCTACCCATTTCACAAACAGGTATTTAAACCTGGCTTGGCACTATATCATTATTCTGTAGCAGGTGTCAATTGGGAGGTTTTTATATTTCAGGATCCCTTGACCTTTCTTCTGGGCACACGTACAGTGTGTTAATGATGAACAATGTCCACACATCAGCACTAATTCAAACTTGAGCACTTCCAGAGTTTGAAATATGCATGGATAAAGTCTGTGCAGATGGTCCTGAATTTTAATATATAAAAGTCACAGTAAAACAAAGTTAAGTTTAAAAATCCTGCTATAAATCACAAAAAGCTGAATATGATCCTCTAGATGTCTTAATTAGATGAATTTCTTTCACTTAATCAGACATTCAAAGTCAAAGGGACAAAAGACACAGCCTTTCTTAGACACTAAGGCCTGAATAATACTCAGTGGTCAGAAGAATTGATCACATTCTTTGCTGTCACTCATGTCTATACTTGATTATATGCTTTTTCTGAATAATAACTTTTTTATCAGTCACAAGCGAGAATGTTCCCAACAGCTTTATTTCTGGGCTTCTCGCTGTAGTGCAGGGATTCGGCATCACATCCCTCTGCCCACAAATATTTAAGGAAGGGTTGGCTTGCCAGCTGAACTTCAAAGCTGGGCAATAGCAGAGTCAGGATTATCCACATAACCTGCTCTCATAGGTATCTTTGACAGGAATCATGTGGACACGGGGTATCTTCTGGGGTGAGGGAGGTGCCGCACCTGCTGCGTGTTGTTCAGAGCTCCAGGCACTGAGCACTTGGAGACCTTCAGACTTGAGCAGCTGGATCCTCAAGGCCTCCTTTTCAGCACATGCAGATGGCACTGCAAAGAAACCTCATGTATGGCTAAATGAAGAGGGTTTTTTATGAGGAAATTAATGAATGTCTGTCTGCTTCAGGGTTCTATCTCTGCGGAATAGCCATGTTTCTTCTTCAGGTCTTCTGAATGCTGGGTTGTGTTTCAAAGCAGTGGGTTGTGCTGGCAGTCTCATCAGCTTTTGCCAGACGTATTGAAAACAGCTGTCACATTTTTCCTGGTGTGGGACGTCTTCGGTTTTGTGTGTTTTGGGTTTTTATTTATTTATTTAAAATGAAACCAGAGGTAGAGCTATAGCACAGAAACAGCAGTTGCAGCTATAAACAAAGTTTTTAGAGAGGAGGGGAGGGGAAGAGAGCCAGAGAGCAAGGGTTTGCCATGGGGAAGCGTTAGACAGGATTGACTCTAGGTGTCACTGTGAGCTGTGCCTGTGATGCTGCAGCTCCATTTCCATGCTTAGTCAGTGACCCCCACTTTCCAGCTTTCTTCCTCCTCTGTTTCTCCCCATCCCTCTCTCCCTCTCTCTAACTCTCTCTAGCGCACACACGTGCATGCAGAGAAGCGTATGACAAATAATAGCTGGAAGCAAGGAGCCATTAGAGAATGTGGCATTGATAGAAGTTAATAGGTACTTAATAAAAATGCAGGTAAACTGAATAGTTCTGATGTGTGATACCTCGCTTACCTGAAACCCTAGGAAGTAAATGATTTAAAAAAATAAATTAGCTAACCTTTCTTTTCTCCATTTGTATATGGCTACAAGTAAAAGCATAAGGCAAACACCAGCAGAAGAGGTACTCTTCCAGTCTTGCTGGTCTGGATTGGGCAGAGGCAGGGCTAGATCACTGTGGAGGTTACAGGCTTGACTGCAGGCATGAGGAGTTCTGGCAAACTGAAACTTTACCCACCTGTATAGATACCTGCAAAACCAAAACCCCGTATAGATACCTGCAAAACCAACCTCTGTCTCTTCCCTAATATTAAGTTAACTTTTCAATTTATAATTTAGAATACTTTCCTAGACCATTCACTGAGATAATACCAAGTAATGACATAGAGCAACATCATTAAACACTTTAGTGCCTCAGGGTAACAGAGTACAATGCATCCTGCAAAGCAGAGGCTGCATGAACATATTCTGTCACCTTGCAATCTTTTATTGCGTAGCCCTGGGAATGTGCAGGGAGATAACACGCAGCAGAATAGAACAAAGTGTGCTGGAGTCACACTCTCCTTAACGTGATGAATTATCAAGATGCTGTACGTTTCCTGGGTAGGTCCCAAACAGATGAACTCTTGTAAATGAACAAATTTAAATGCCTGCTTATCACACATAGGCAGAGCGCTGTTTTCACGGTGTTACAGAGAGTCTGATGTTACTTTTAGGTGACTTTATGCAGTGATCAGTACTTTGACCCTAATTAGTAAAAGTAGTAAGAGCCTTAGATTTAAATCATTAAAAAAAGAAAAATAGGTCACCTCATATTTTAGTTCACCCTCCTGCCAACCCTAAATTATTCCTCGCTGTATATATTCTAACATTTTTTCCTGTATCGCTTTAAATTTCCAAAGCAACACCTTCCATGACTTCATGATTTTTCTTTTGAGTTTGGGTTGTTTTGTTGGAATTTAGTCCAAATCTTCTGAAGGACAAGGGCAACTTTGAAAGTCACTTTGTAGAACTCTGTATTTCCTTTTTGATTTGGGCCTCTGACAGTGCTCAATCTTGAATTTTTGCTGCATCCTGTGGGAAAGGGATGATGGTCGGCAAAGTACAAATTTTCCTGGCAGATCTTGCTTGTTGCTAGATGCAACTTCTAACCCATGTCTCCTTGGCTTTCATCCTTGCCTGATGGCTGCATCGTGTACTGTGTGTTCAATATGGTGATGACTCCGAGATGCACCCTGTCGCTAATCTAGTCACTCATGGCTGCTGTGATTATCCACTGTCTCTATCAAATTACTCTTGGACAATGTCATCAGTGTAGTCTCACCTCTGAATGGAACAGCCCTTTTTTCTTTTTTCTCTTTTTTTTTTTTTTTTTTTTTTTAATCGGGATTAAGCAGTCAGATCTGATGACACTTCACACAAGTATAGTTGTTTGAAAACATACTGTCCTTTCAATCACAGTAAGTGACAGTGTGCACAGTGTGCACTCTGCCGATGCCACGGCTGCCTTTGATGCGTGCTCTGACATGCTTTAAGATAAATAGTTCAGAGAAAAATTCTTTACAGTAGCGAGCTGCTTTTGCCAAATGGTTAGCTACATACAGTTCTACCCCCCCTCCCCCTTTTCTCTTCTAAAAGGAAAATATAACAGGGATTAAACTGGGGGAGACTTGAGCAGCCATTTCCTAGGATGACTATTTTTTTACTGGGGACAGGCTTAAAGTCTTGTATATTTAGAGCAAACGAGTGTGAGGAAATATGTCTAAGCTCCCTACTCCCATCTCTACACCCAGCTTCTCTCTCATGGATGCTACAGAGGCTTGAGTAGGCATCTGGGACTTTTCAGTAGGTGGGAGACAGCTCATGGCAAAAGAGACCTGTGGAGCTGAGTAAACCCTGTGACCGTATCTCTCTAATGTGTTCTCTGGCTCTGTCCTTTGGGCAGTGGGATGAAGGAGGTGAACCTTACAGGCTGTACCACAGGGAAGAAACAGCACCATTTGGCCACAGTGGGGCCTTGATGGAGGTTTCCTTTGACCATGGAGCTACCCAATGGCTGAGGCACCATAACCACACCATTTCACCACCAAATGGTTCCCCAGTGTCAGGAGGAGAGTGGGAAGCAGGAACAGAGCAGGAGGGACCAGTAGGGATCTGTCAGATTGTGGTACAGGCTGGTCAGGAGGTGGGAGGAATGTTGAGAGAGGGACTGGGAGCATGTGTCTCATTGTGGGTAAGGAGGGACCTCCCTGGGGAGCCACAGCACGCAAGGCGTGGTATCTAAAGGAGAAACAGCAATTTAAGTCAACTTTTCATCATCCTGGATTCAAAAGCATGTTACTGTGGTTCTCACACGTGGTCTGTGTCGTGTGGTGAGAAGGCCTGAGGTCACTTCTGCTCTACCATTGGTCAGTGTGGTCATTGCACCAGAGATTGTGGATAGACCAGAGAGAAGGCTGCACTGACCTGGGGCAGTGTTTGCTCTGCCCAGACTGAATGCTCTTTGTGAGGCTGGAGACAGGGGAAGGGACCTTCCAAGGGTTGCAAGTCCTAAAGTTCCAGGAAAGAGCTTTGAGACATTGTAGGAGAGATGTAAAGGTGCAGAAGATACTTCTCTGCAGGTCTGGTGAGGTTGTATGGCTTTCAGAGCACATATTTGCTCTTGCAGTAGAGTTTAGGGATGAGGAATGCTTCCAGCAGGGGAAGTGGAGAGGAAGAATCTTACTGGAAAATGTTCTTAATCATAGCAGAAATTTTCAGTAAGTGGGATTTTCTAATTTTTTTTTCTTTCCCTGTAACATTTTCCGGTGCAGAGTGCAAGTAACACAGCATTTAAATTCTCTTCATCTCGGATGATTCACTGAAGGTCAGGTCTCTAGAAGAGATATTTTCTTTCTTATTTGCACCTAATCAATGATGTCATATATAAAAAGTCCAAGCAGTTGTATCAGTACTTTAGTACAATGTAACAATATTAGACTGATCCAAATAAACTAATCGCATGTTAGAAATTATTTTAAAGTGGTACTGCAAAAAAAAAAAAAAACAAAAAAACAAACTCAGGCTACCAAATCACACAGATAAAATAATGCTCATCAGTCTTTACAATGGAGACAGTTGCAGGGTTTTTTCTGCTTCTAGGATATTTAACTGGCTGGTTTCTAATATTTCTTTTGATGTTTGCTTTTGCCTGGCAGGAATGTGATAAAATTATGCAAAGCTATGATTCACATAGAACAAATACAGATTGCAAACTATATAATGTTATCCTGGCCTGCTGTTTATAAAGCAATGAATATGCCTGTTAACGCTGTATGCTGATGATTTTTTTTCAGCCAGGTTTATATCTGGATGAATGACCTTTACTTTTTCTAATTATTATTTTACACAAGCAAATAATTTACCTTTATAATCACAAGCAATCATCAAGAAAGACCCTTGGCAGGTGCTGGCATATTGTACTGTTCATATCATTCAGTAAATAGCCTTCTTCTGGTTTGGGTATGCTTTCTAGACTTGTATGATGCTCTGCACAGAAATAATGTGAATTAAAACTTAAATCAAGGCATAGTATCTCAACTGTTCATATATGAGTTTGAACAAAACCACGGGCTGTCCTAGTTGCTGATATAGGCCTGTTGGGTAAATGGCCTGATGGCTCTCCACTCAAGAGGGACTGAAGAATTTAGGTTCTTCTCACCAGAGCAAACAAGTGTCAGCCTTATACAGAGCCTTAGGACTTGGAGAAGATCTGCCAGTTTGTCAGTCAGTGCACCCAGAAGGGCATTGTAACCAAGCGGTCACTTTGCTCAGCCATAGCCAGTTAGGCAGAAGCACATGAAAAGGCTTGCTCAGTTTCTTCACTGCTTGAGTCTTTCTAAGTGTCTTAAGGGTCAGACTCTGTTTTAAAGCACTTACAATAGAATGGCAGTGACTGAACTGTTGACAGCGTAGCATGCAATCTTGCTCAAGAAGTGTAGCGTTAATCTAGAGACAACACGGGGTAGTTCAGAGACACCTGAGCTGTTTCAGCAATAACACTGAACTTTCATGCTTCAGCTCTTTCTGATACAGCTGCTTGTTTCACAAGCAGGTGTCTAAAACTGCTGTGAAAGTCACTTCAGCAGACTGAGCAAAAGTCTGCTGGCTTTTCACATAGTGGCATAGTGTCAAGACATGACGTACGCTTGGGAATTGCAACCTGGGAGCCCCTGATCATTGGTATTGAGAAGAGACCCATGCTGTGGGAGAGCTGGGAAAGAAACCTGCTGGATGCTGCGCTTGGTTTCCCTGTGTTTTCAGTTTCTGACCAGCTGTGCAGTTGCTAAGGCTGCTAGCAGATGGACTAACTCTGCTGCCTGTGTTACAGGAGTTTTCCTGTTTATTTTCCTTCTCGGGAACAAATTCATTGTGTTTTCCAGTGAATACACAGAAATGCCACAACCCCCCATCTTTCTACAGAATCTGCTGTTGCTCTGCATTTCTGCATAGAAGGGAATATAATGGCCATGTGACGTGTTGACAAGAGTAATTATACCCAGAGGGGTTGGTAATTTATGTTGGGTAGCAGGTGGTATCATTTCCTGGTTAGTCTCTACCCTAAGTTGTTATTATCTGTGGCCATCAGCAGCTCGAGTGACACCTACAGAGGAGACCTCAGAGCTCACAGCAGGAACCAGAGTTGTTCCATTTGACTGTAGATCGAAGGAATTCCTACCGTCCCTCATACTGTGTGTAACATAACCTTTGATAGTCTAGTAGGCAAGGCGAGGCATGACTCATCTCATTGACTTTCCCCTCTTGTACATGACTTTTTAACAGGTTATGCTTGACAGGGAATGTGTTGCTACTTCCCTTTGACCACTGACTCAGTCATCTATTGCATGCTATCTAAAGAGCTACTGTCCCCGAGGAAATCTTTTTTTACCACAATATTTCTTTGGTTTGGCAAGTTACTTCATGGCTTGTTTCTGAGACAAGTACCCCATTGTTTGGGGAGCTGCATGCACATAATTAGGGACAGAGCCTTGCTCTGACAAGCTTTTGCCCTTAAGAGAAAGCAAGGAAAATGTTGCTTCCATTTTACAAATGGAAAATGGATGTGACGAAGAGGCGAGGTTAAACAAATTGCCAAAGAGGGTCATGTAAGGGATCTGTGACAGAGCAATGAGTTGATTAAGTTCTGGGAAGAGCCAAATATGGTAGCCTTAATGACGTGCTCATCTGTATTCTCCCTTCTTCTTTTTTACCAAGCCTGTTCTGTTGCTTTAGTTTCATTAGAATCCCCCTGAACGGTTATATTCCACTTAAAGCAATTAATCTCTGTCCTAAAACCATAGTACAATCTCATCAGCCTTGTGAATCTCTCTGGACTTCTGAGCATATGATGAAAATCTAGATCCGTGGTCATCTTTAATCTTTGAGGTTTTGTCAGCTCCTCCCATTTCCAGTTTTAGCTTTCGCACCTCATTTCTTCCAATTCTTCAATCCCTCCCTAATCCTTGAGATTCTTACTTTTTCCTTCTTCCTTCCTTGGTAATGCTGACTTTTTCTCATAGCTGGTTTCATAAACTTGTTTTATTGCCTCTCACATTCCATCCACTTTCTCTTTCCTCTCTTCTGGTAATTTTTTAAATGTCATTTTCCCAACTGCCCCAAAATGTAGTCATTCTTTATGTCATTCGTGTATTTTGTCAAGTGAGAAGCTCCACATCTGAGGTCCTGCAGGTTTGTTCTAACCCTGTCTACTTACCTAGAATCAAATAGCAGAGTCTTCTTGTTCAGGGGTCCAGGCAATCCTAAATTGAGGACATTTAGTGTGGGTGTCTTTCTGCTGCTTTGTGTTTCCTGTGCTGAGTATATCTGCTGCGTATGGGTATCCAAGCTCACTCCAAACCTTTTTACTGTCTTGATGCTAGGGCTCTGCCTAGCACCACATATACATGCCTATAGTGCTTATATTATTCTGTAGATGAGACTCTGGATTCCTTAGGTAGTTGTAAAAGCTTTACCCTACAGTTGGATTCCTGATGTTTACCTTTTATAGCTGTTAAGATCCATGAGGTGATCTTTTCTTTTAATCCATGAGCTAGAAATGTTGCTGAATGTGTTACATATTTCATTGGGTTTTTTGAGGATTTTTTTTTTTTTGAGAAGTTTGGGGGTTTTTTATATATATATTTTTTTTTAGAGAAAACATAACACAGGAATAATGGGATATCGTATAGTAAGAACGGGACTATCTTTAGGACTGGAAAACTGGAGATGGATTTAAATTTGTCTGAAGTACTCTGGGTCAAATGACAAAATTTTTTTCTATAGGCTCATTGGCAGTGCCGAAGGAAAAGGAAATGCATCAGTATTTCATGGGACACACCCTTGTGAAATGGTCATTTGAAAGGCAAATGTGATTTTAAAATGTTTCAGATGAAATATTTCTGCTGATGATTAGAAAGAATGATTGTAATTGTATGAGTCTCAGGTGTATAATTTTGGGCATTTGTGTTTAAAACAGAAAGTCAAGATGAAAAGAGGAACCTGATTTTGATCAGGAGAATGGAAATAGTGAAGGAAATAATGGAATCTGGTTTACCTAGCTTAGTAAAATAAATCCCATAAAGAGTTTTAGTGACTAAAATGAAGGAAGCAGAGGAAAAACTAGTAAAAGCAATGGCTGTGAGTAAATGTGGACTCAGATTAGAAGACCACTTAGCCACTAGAGGAGGACGTTTCTTGAATATCTTACTCAAACACTGTTTTCCCCAAGAATATGGTAGTGGCAAACAGTGAGCCAATTTAGAATGTTCCAAGGTGGTTATATGAGTTTGCTGCTGCTGGAACCTAAACCCAGCATCCCAGGAAAAGCCATTCACTTCTGCATTCTATTGTCATAAGCAGTTATAGCTTAATTTAAGGAATCCATAATATTCCAGATTTTTTTCTTTTCTAGTGTCTCTTTTTGTGGACTAAATAATCATCTTGAATTTTCATGTCAATTTAAGAGTTTTCAAGCTAACTTCTCCCTTCCGAGGTTCCTTAATTTACCAGCAGTAGCTGAATGAGCCATTCAGTTTTGCCTCTCATTCTGCTCTACTTCTCACATCAGGAGTACTGTAATTCTGTACCAAAGTGAGTGAAGGCAGCTTCAGTACTTACTGAGAGTAGAGTTCCCCACTGGGATCTCTTGTACCCAATCTAGCTGAATTCAGCTGCAGTCCGGTTTTCAGTTTACTTTTTTTTTTAAATTTGATAATACCCGAAGGAATTAGTTACCTAATTGGTATTGGATTACAGTGTGAGTTGGATGAATAATTTCCTGAGACCTGTTTGAAAATCTTGGGTTGTCATTCTAATACTATTCATAGTACTGCGTGAGTTTTTGTACCTAAAAATCTACAATAAATAAGTTCCTGAAATTGTATTAATTACAAGAATATCTACTCAGTCATTTATAAACAAAACTCATACCTGTATTAGGTTGTATAGTTTTTTACAAATCAGGGCTACGTACTAATAAGTTGGACACACTGGTTTATGTAACAGCTACAGATCATACAACAGCTGTAATTTCCATAGTACTGAACCTTAAATGAGAGAAGACAAAAGAAGTTGTGACAAAGGACATGCTTTGAAGTTTCAGTGCCTCATTCTGTAAACTGGTCGAATAAAAGTGAATGGCATTTATCACAAAGCAGATTAATTTTCTGTCCGGGTTGTCCCCAATTAATGGTTTCTTCAACACTGTGAAGGAGAATAGGAAATGTGTATGTCAAGGGAATCCTATTCCCTTAGCAGAATGGGAACAGATGCCTAACCTGTGAGTTTGCATATCCCTATTTTATTGCTGTGCGACTTGCCAGTTCTAGGGTCAAAGCAGCATGCTAACTAATGGGAATGGAATGGAAAAGGAAGGTAGAAAGATAAAAAAAAAAAAAAAGAAAAAAGAAAGAGAGAGACGAAATCAATAAGAAAGGGTTCAAAACATATGTCTGATGAGCTCTTTCTGGTAGATAACATTGTGAAAGAATAAAACTGAGCTGGAGGGTAACATGCTACCTTTCGTCCAGACAGTTCACTAGAAAAGACTCTATTTGATTCAAAGCTCTTTAGAGACATCTGAGAGATGCCCTTTTCCATGATGCTGCAAGAAGTTCTGAAGGAATTAAAATATTTTTGGTGAACTAGATTATGCTGCAATTTTCTCATTAACATGGGGACTGGCAAAATTTGATGGTCTCTGTCTGACTTTTCTGTAGATTAAGGTATTTCACATCATTTGGTATGAAAATAGTCCTGGTCTCTTCAAGGGAGGATAAGACAGTGGTTAAATTACCACCCTGTGTTAAGAAGCTTTGGGATAAAACCCTATTCCCTGAATGGGAATTGCTAACAGAGATTCCAGCAGGATTAGAGCAGGCCTTTGCTTCTCACATTTTTTGGGGTGATCGAATCTTTGTGATAGTTCACATAGTTTATAAGTGTTCAAAAAGGCCTACTGTAAAATGTTTGCCACTGAAATCATGTTCTATGGTATCACCTGATAGCATTTTCAGGTTGGAACACTACAACAGCTTTGTTCTGGGTTTGCAAAGCAGGTGATCAGTTTTACAAACAGCAGTGGAATTCTTCCCACTAAATTTGAGGTGGTGTGGAAGTGAACTACTTGAGGTCCTCTGTCATCACTGCAGAGCCCAAGGCACTTTGACATCAGAACTCTCATTGCCTATGTAAGTACTGCTTTTGAGATCAACTACACTTGGTGCTGCTTAGAAGATTAGACACCTAACTCTCGGAGGGCTAGAGCTGGGCAAGAAGAATCCAGCACTGACAGATGATTGCTCTGAGACTGAGGGGATGAGAACAGGGCAGCATTTGCTGCACAAATCTCCTTGCTGGATAGATCCTTACTACATCTGTCCTTTATTGAAGATACTTTATCCAGACTCTGCTTAGCTCTTGAATAAGTCCAAGTCCTCCGTATCCTTGGATGTTTTTGACTCAGTCCTTCATTCTGCAAAGAATGTACTTCTCAGAGTAAAAGGTTAATGATCCTGGGCTGACCCAGGATCAGAGCAGCATTATTTTCCTCAGCAGCAGTGGCAGGTAAATTTGGGGCCTATCTGAGACCCTGGCTTTACATTCAGCTCAGGTTTAGATAGGGGAACCTTCTGCAGTGCAAGTCCTCTGTGAAATTAGGTGACTCTATGTTGAAAGAGGCAATTTTTTGATTAAAAGAAAAAAAATCAGATAAAAGCATGTGTTTGTTTTTGGAGAACAGCACGACAATGTGTATCGTTTTTATCTGTCAACAGCCATCACCTTGTCAGAGTTTGGCTGCTGTTGATTTATTACAACCTATGCGAATGTATAATTCGTAGGCTGGTCCTCAGATCTGCGGAGGAGAGGCACAAATTTGGGAGCCAGATGTCCCCTGGTAATGCACTAAGAGAGAGATAATCACCAAAGAGCTGAGGAGCCCTTCAACTCGTTACTCTCACATACTCTCTTAGCCTTAAGATTTATCAGTGTTTGTAATGAAAGCATCTAAAATGAAAACAACTTATTAACTTCACTAAAGACACCATCTTCCTCTCCCCACAAATAAATCTTTTATCGTAATCTGCACTGCAGGAGTCCCAGATTTATGGTCAGAAATAGGGGGGGATTCACTGAGGCAGGCTTATTGAGCATTGCTCTCCCAATGGCAGGGTGACCTTGACAAAGAGAAAAGACTTTGGAGTTGGAAATTTCCTGTCAAAATAATGCATGCGAGAAAGCGTTACACTCACTTGTGGGTTCAGGGATTGTTCTTGGAGCCATTTCATTGGGGCTTTCTGCTGTTCCTGTGCCAGTACTGAAGCCATGCAAATGACTGACAGAACATTTATAGTCTTGCTTGGTATCAAAGCCCATTTTATCTTAAAGGCAAGTCGTACCAGATGTAAGACAGAGTAGTACTTGTAGTAATGCTCTTCTCCAGCTGAGGTGAAGGAATATTAGCAGTTTAAGTATTGAATTATACTTTTAATTCACTCTTAATCACAATGGGGTTTACAGCATTTGGGTTTTGTGGAGAGGCCGTGGCTTTTCAAAAGTAACGCTGTTAACATGGAATTCCTTCCTTGTGTTGGAGTGCTGGCTGGCAGAAGGCAAAGTAGTGAAAAATCTTCTGGAGGCTGCAGAGGACTCTTGTAGGGGAACACTTCTGTTGGGCTGGAAGGTAGGGACAGGAAGGCAGAGCTATAAAGCCTGAGTGTAAATTCTCATTTGTCTTTTCCCTCTAATTCTGTCCTGATGTGGCGAGAGGAGAAAGATGTACGTCATTACACAAGTCGTGGTGGGTTCATAGACCAGGTGATGTACATCCTCTGTTTGCCTCAGACAACTGCATGTATGTCTTTCTGATGTGATTAGGCCATCATACAGGGCACAGATCAATTTATTATTCTGCCTGAGAGCACCAAGTTCTTCTTTAAAAAATTGTTACTTCTGGAGTCGGCAATTACTTTAAAATAAATTTACCAAAGACAAAATTGTGCCTCTTGGGTCAGTAAATGACTTCCCTGTTTTTTCTTGAAGAGACAAGGTGTTTATTAAAGACCTCCTTAGTTTACTGTGTTGGGTTTTTCACTTTGAATAATTGTCCAATTAAATATAATTTGGAAGTCCACGCTAACCTACTGCTTGCATTGTACAAGTAAGAATATCTCTGAAAGATGTGCATTAATAAATCCCACTGAGCCCTATCTCTTTTAAAAAATGGCTGCTTCTGTTTAATTTTTAGAATTTTTTAACAGGGCTCTAAGCCTTACCTTTGGAAATGCTGCTGTTTTCACACAAATAATTTATACAGTTCATTCTTTAAATCCTGTAGAAAATGTTTTTATAATTTATTTTAAGTTAGCTTAATTAAGAATAAAATATTTTCAATGCATTGTTTAGGTTTAGAACATATTTTGCACATTGTTTTGGTAGTTTGTTTTTGTTTTGGGTTTTTTGTGGTTTTTTTTGTGGGTTTTTTTTGTGGTTTTTGTTTGTTTGGTTTTTGTTTGGTTTTGGGGTTTTTTGTTGTTGTTTTGTTGTGGTTTATTTTTTTGTCTAGGGAGTTCTATTTCTGCTTTGCAAGTGGGAAATAATATGGAGTTAAGTGAATTTAGAACTCTGGTCTCCTTATAACTAGGAAAAAAAAAGTTGAAATTACTTTTACCAAACAGATACTTAATGTAGATCTTTTCTTTCTTTTTTCTTGGTTGTTTTGTTGATTTGTTTGGTTTGGGTTTTGTTTGTTTGCTAAAGGATCAAGACTGATAAAAATTCATCTTTCCAAATGGGTCAGATAGTTTGCATGCTGGAGAACTAACAAGTCTAAGTCAGCAAAAGGATAAAAGTAATTAGATGTAGCTATTAGATGAAGTTCTAGAAATCCAAGGTGGAACTGGTCAATAAGAAGTAGAATGCAGAAGGATAAAGAAAAAGTCTGTTGCCTGATGTAGCCTGTTCCGTTGAGATCTAGTCATGCACTGGCAGTCGGAGCAGGAGGCTGGCAGCAGGACCTCCTACTTTGACTCAAATACAAAGAGCATTGATGTTCCTTCACTAGGATCTAAGTCACTCCAACTCATTTTCTCCTGTGGATATAAGACTTTTAGACCTAATAGGAATATAATGAGTATCGATTAGCTAGCCAATCTAATTAATAAAGAATTTCAGAACTGGGGAAATAACAAACCATATGGGGGAAATGTTATTTCATTGCCGTATTAAAAATAAGTAGCACAAACTGCCATAAAATGAATCTCCCCAAGTATTTCATGCTGTTGTAGTTACACTTTTAATTGTAGTTATCATTACTCTTATTATATGAAAAATATATTTTTGTTTTGGTATAGGTAGGAACAAGCATGACATTAAACTGACATTGTTAGAAATTATCTGCCTGCTCTGTCCCTTTTGTTCTGGCTGCCTTCACCCTCTAGTCAAACATAAGGAGTTGGAAAGGTTATTTGCCTTTCCTAGTCTATCGGTGTATAGAGCACCTAATACTGAGGTCATCTGCTGTTCCTAAAGAGCTAAGATCCTATAGCCATCCATACCCAAGCATAAACCCCAAACAGCTGAGTCTTTTCAGTCTGTGTCATCAAAAATAAACCAGAAGTTAATCAGTACTGCTCTTCTCTGCCTAGCACCGTCTGCAGTTAGGACGGAGGGTGTCTGTAGCTGTATGTGCATCTAAGTAGCTGTAGAGGTCTGAAGCGCATCATCCAGTTCAATGGGGAGCTGCTTAACTTCATTGAAGACTGCCTGGAATGGAAGTAGAAGTGGACTTTTGATATCCAGTAGTTTGATAACCTAATTCTTCCAGAAAGATTCCTTACAGATAAAATAACTTGGTAACATCGTGGACTCGGGAGGATTTGGGATAGTGGGAGGCCAGAGGAAAGCAACAGGGGGTTCAAATGAAGTGAGTTCCTTGTCTGAAAAATCCCATTGTGTAGGTTGTCCTGCCTTTCACAACCCATGGCATGCAGGCCCAAATTGGTTGTGCATTCTCTAGGTGAAAATCCTGGGCTTTACTGAACATCATGACAAAACATCACTGGGGCAAGGGGCTGATAATTCAAGGCTGCTCTTAACTAAGCAGTACAGAGCTATGTGCTGTTGCCATTTTGGTAATGAATAAAGAGTAGATCTTGAAAAATATCTGTCTGAGGAGGATCTAAAGATGAGGAGAAATGGTAGAGAAGTAAACCAATTTAAAAATCGTGAGTAAGGATGCCAGAGTTTGCACCATTTAAAAAAAATTAAGAAGAGAGGGAGAGGGGCTGACCTGGCAATACCAGTTTCATCTCCTTTGCTGTGTGCTTGCCCGTACAGAATCCCGATCATCTGTATTCCACTTTGAAATGATCTATTGATTGCATTAATGGCACTTGCCGTGCAACTCGCCACTAAGTATGCTCTTACTTCTGCAAGACTTGTTCCACTTTCCAGAAATACATTTTTATGCTGATTCAGGAGAAAGCAAGCCAAACATAAACTCTCCAAAACTGGGTGGAAGGAACGGCTTAAACCATGGCCTGATTCCTTTTGGAAAGATAGGAGAATGGCACTTTTGGAACAAAATGCTTTCCCGGCTCCTTAGGTCATCTGCCTGACAGACACAAGCAACAATGGCACCCCTTAGGAACACCCACATCAACCAGTACCTGCAAGGTTTTTGGACATCCCCGCTGTGCTCTGTATCCCAAAGGCCTGGTTGCCTGCTGGGGAAAAAGGTGGAAGCCTGAAGTTTGTTAAAGTTGTGCCCTTTTATGAAATAATACTTCGGTGATAAATCAGAAAACGGAGGCTATTTTTTATCAGTGTTTTCCAGCCAGCTCTTATTTGCTCTCTCAAGAGCAACTTTACAGAATGCAGGGCTCAGTTCATGCCATGGTTACTCAGTTAATCACTAAAACCTGCCTTTCGTCTCTGTCTTCAACATAAGCACCTATTTCACAGACGTGTAGCTAAGTGATGATAGTCTGAGGTTTGCGAGAGTACATAAGCAAGCCATCATATCTCTGTTTATGCTGAAAAAGTCCTGCATGAGCTGTTCTTACATTAATAAGCTTATCCAGGTTCTCCAAGTAAGTTAGGTGGATTCTGACAGTACTTCTCTGAGCCAAGCAGCAAGTTTCTTAGTTGGAGCAGTAAGAACTTGCTGGAGTCTCTTGTCAATGAGATGCACTAAGTACTGTCTGAAGAGTGGGAGCAGGTTCCTAGAATGGGCTTTTGTAGGGTTTGAGGCTTTTACGGACTGTAGATCTTCGCTGTCCATCAGTGTGTGGGGTATTGCAGGGGCGTGTGGGAACTAATAATGCCTAGCAGGACTTTTATCACTGCCAGGAAAAAAGGAATTGGAGTCTGGTTTAATGCACCACTTCTCTCAAAGTACATTTTGTTTCAGTGCATATCAGCTCTTCAGGACCACCGTTGTGCCAAACAGATAAGCAGTTTGTTACTGTAGACAAGCCCAGTGCTTGAAATCCTGAGGCTGTGTGTGGTGATAGTTGTTCACATTTTTTAATGACTGGGCCAGTTGACAACTTGTAAAATTCTCATGTTCCAAATTCGTGCAGCCTGAGCCAGTCTAGGATAGCTTACTGGATGAGGAAAGGGAGACAAAAGCCCTGGTCTTGCTCCTTCAGCTTGTGTTTAGATCCATTTGTACAAGACACCGATATAAAGCTAGGTTTGATTATAGATCAAATGGTTTTACAGTAATTTTAAGTCCAAGCAGAGACAGTGATTAGTAGCCAGCAGATGCAGAAGTTTGCATGGCAAAGGGCCACGTGGATGGTTAAGGGATCAGAGCATCTAGACAATCTCTAGAGGTGGTTTCCAGCCACAACCGCTCTGTGATTCTGTTTCCTATCAAAGGTCAGGTTTCTACTAACTGAAGCATCTGGTGTCTTTCCATCAGCTTCAGTAAAGATGCTTCAGGTCAAGCATGAGAGGAAAAAGAAACAATATTAGTAGAGAGAAAATGTAAGATGAGCTTTAGAACTGGATTTTGGAGCAGAAGAATCGGAGACACCAATACAAGCAGATGAATAGCTGCGAAAAAGATACGTGCTGAAAGGTCCAGAAACAGATACTGAAAGAGATGCCAAGGGGCACCAGTGCCAACGTTTCTGCTCACAGTGCACCTCTGTTGTAGCAGGAGAGCTGGATTTTAGATCTCGACCTATTCAATTTTTTTGCCTCTTAGGTCTCTTCAATAGCAGCTTCTGTGCTAAATGGCACTTCCACTTTGCAGCTGAGCGAGTGCAGGGCTTTTAAAAAGTGGGTGGCTTAAAGAAGTTTCCTAATCAAAAAATATGTCTGATAGCATGCTTTTAATAGTTGCTAGATTTTCAGTTCAGTCTCCATTTTAAGTTCTTACTTAAATTACAGCTAACGTAAAAAAGGGAACCAAAGTTCTTACTTCATTCAAACACTCAGTTCCACAAAGAGGCTGACTGTGGATTTACCATTAACCTCATGCTTGTCTGTAGGTGCTTTTCCAAATTGAGGACAAGTTTTTGCCTGGTGCTGAAGACTAATTGAAGTTCTTCAGAATTTTTTGAAGACAAAGATTATCTTAAACATCTCTCAGAACTTCTAGGGGACCTAATGGGCATTTGACTTTGTTTCATTGTCATGAATGTGCTGGTGGGTATGCGGGTGGCTTTATGTATTTTCTTCCTTCCAGGGTAATATGATTTGTGTTACGTGTTTCTAGAAGAAATGTGCAAGTCAGTGGTCCAGCTTCTAAAACAGCGTTGTTTTTTAAGTGTGGTTGATAAGAACATCATAAGCGGGTGAGTGTTTTATATGGATTGGTCTGCTGTACTTCTAGATTCACTCTTGGACTGGTGTACTTCTAGATTCACCTGTGAAGGTGGAAGCCATTGGTCTCATTTATTTTTAGTTACAAAATGTTTATAATTGTGTACCATAACAGTATCAATGACTTTCTTACAACGATGCTTCTGAGAGAGTTATGCCTCACTGGGGTGGTGCAAATGTGGATTACTGTTCTTTAAGAAAAATTGAAAGATTGATAAGTATGTGGACATGATGGTAATTCAGGTTGTTGAATGGTTCTGTTTAGGAAGCGCAGTGAGTCAGCCAAATGCAGTACTTGGGAGGCAGTCAGCACCTGTACATTTTTTGCTTTGCTCTGCTCCCAGCCTAACAATAATCTAACAATAAGATTTCTGCTGTAAGCTCATGGGCTGGAAATAAGAGACAGAGATGTGAGCGGTTAAGAACTGTCAATGTGACAGGGCAGTAGAAATGGTTGAAATGGCTCTAGGGTGCATAAGACGAAGTCTTGCTGGTAGAGATTAAGAAGGCATGGAAGAAAAATACAGTTGTGACTTCCCGTGTTTAAGGATTAATTTTGTCCAGAAGAGATGCAGAGAGAGCTTAACCTTAAAGAGGAAACCATATGCCTTGTCTTGTTTAGCTCTGCAGAACAAAGGCTTGGAGGACGTAGTATTTTTTTTTTTTTATATAATGCTGAGGGTGAAAGCTGGGAGCTGGTAAGACCAGTTAAGTTAGAGGTCAGTACTGGTACAGGGATGAATGGGTATGAATTAAGCATGAAAAAAATGGCCTGTAAAGGAGGAGATTTTTAATCTTCAGAACAGCCTTGGTGAGAGTGATTGGCACAAATCACCAAAGTAATTTTAAATGGAAATGGAACTAGTCAGTTTGAGAAAGGGATTCTGTGATGCCCTTTACTGTGAAAGGGGGAAGAGGACTCCCTGGCCCAGGAGGTTACTTGCAGTTCTAGGTTCCTACATCCTGAGTCATGGGGTGTGTTTCCTTCAAAACCTGCTCTTTGTACTTTGTTCTAAACTGGTGGTCTCTTGCTACCATCTGTCACCTGCATCAGGACTAAATTGTGTCTTACTTTGTGAGACACAGAACGTGTGATTTGAAAGTTAATGCGGTATTTGTTCGGTGTATTTGCATTTTTGTGCTTGATGATAGTAGAAGATACAGCCCTAGATTCCTCCTCTGTGGGCTATGATTCACCTTCATTATAAATATTTCACATCAGCCTCATGTTTAATGATGCTTTTGGAAGGAGAAACATCTGGATTGTTCTACCAGGTGCTTTAGCTGGATCTTACAAGTTGTATGCATTGCTTTTACTGTCCCTATTAAAAATTAAAACAGGGAAAAATATGCCTAAATTCTTCTGAACGGCCAATCTTGAAATTACTGTATTAGATTATTGTATAATTCCCACTGCTGTGATATTTGAGTAACGCCCTACAAAATTCATGTTTACTTAGAGGAACTGATGTAGTGAAGAGATAAAGGATGTGTTCAAGGTTATACAAGGAGTCTGAGGTGAAAGAAAGCCTGAATATGTCTCTAAGCATGTGTGATAGTGCTCTGTCTACAACTCACCAGCCATTTGACTCTTCTTATGGAATCATATTTAATTTTGGTTCTTGAGGAAATTTCTCAGTTACAGCACAGGGCATTCCTTCTGATATTTTTGTTTATCCAGAAGACATAATTCCTGCCTAGCTATGTTTTTCCTGTTCTTCATACCTTTCCCTTGTTCCTTTTTTCAAGTACTATTCTACGAACAGCATGATATCTGTCATTGAAATATTCACATGTGCTGTTTGCAGTGTTTTGTCTTCCCTCGGTATTCCCGTGGACTTTCTGATCAGTGACTGTACTGAGAATTCACAGAAATGGAGAGCACAGAGGTGTGATGCAGGGATCGGTGCTAGCCTGCTGGGTGAGTTCTGACTAACAGCATCCCTTCCGTGGATGGATATTTGTGGGACAAATGATTCTGAGGTATCCCCCAAGCTCTATTCATATTGATAACAGAATTACTTTGTGAAATGATGTAACTAGAGGCCAGTATAAAACCTGTATGTCGAGGTCACATTTTATGTTGTTCAAAGCTCATTTTAAATAACTGAAAATACAGTTACGGGTGTCTAAACATGTCATTAAAAAGCATTAAAAGTCTGCTGCTGATGATCTCATTTTCTGCTATTTTATGTAGTCCAACTCCTAATGACCTAGACCTTTCCCTTCATGCTATAAAAGTGATGTCAATTTTCTGTGGTAGAGAGCGAACACTGGGGCAGGGCACTTTGCACGGCATGTTGAGAACCACTGGAGAAACTCAACTCGTGACAGCTGTGATGGTGTAGCTTAGGGGACAGCGGGAAAGCAGCGGTGGGTTTATTATGTCACCATTAGTTTGCTGGTGCCGTCTGCTGATAGGTGTAGTTCAAATCCTTTAACGCAAAACAAAGTCTTTTAAACCCTGCTCTTTCAGCAATTCATTTAACAAGGAGGAGTGCTTTGAAATTAGTCCTTGGATATCGTGTCTTCAATTTACGTCCTCAGTGCAGTTAGCACTTAATATATCCCTTTCAGAAGCAGATTGTCACTGCAAAGTGTCTGTACACAGTCTGTCTAATTCATCCGCAGAGGTCCCACTGCATTTCAATTGTGTCTTTTCTATTGCATTTAGGAGCTAAGCTTGGGGTGCTGCACATTCTTGCCACCTTTTTCCACTTCACTGAAATCATTCACTTGATTTAAAAAACCCTACACAACTAAATTGATTCAGTAAATCCCTTTTTCATGTACAGTAAGTGGTTTGGTGTAAGGCACAAAAATCTTTCTACTTTTACACTTCCTTTCATTTCATACAATTGTCCTTAGAAAAGTAAGTCTATAAATGATTTAAAAAAAAAAAAAAAAAAAAGAAAAAATACAAAGCAGAGCCAAGTTAGAAGGAAAAAGTTTTAACTAGCTTTTTTTTTTTGTCAAGCTTCAGACAATGCTTTCTCTGATTCTGACTCTCTTTCTGACCAATGTCTGTTTACAGTCACTCTTCATTAACTATACGTATTTATCAGGGTTTGCAGCCGCCGCTGGCCTATTTGATACTTCTCTTTTGAAACAAAAGCACCCTCAGAAATTGATATAGTAGCCAAAATTATATTCATAAAAAATTTAAGAAAGAGCTCTCAGCATTTAAAAAAAAAAAAATTTTTTTTTGAAGGAGCTGAAAAGAAAAAGGTCTTGGAATTACAAGCAGTTAGACTTGGGTTTTTGCGTAATGACTCCTGGTATCCCACTGTGAGAAGACTTTCCCCAGCTTCTCGTCTGCATTCTTCCTCGTTCCCTGCGGGAGAATGAGTTGGATTTGTCTGCCATATTCACAGCAATCGAGGTTATCCAGGTTGAAAGAAAATCAATAAGATGTGTCCATTTATGCCTCACAAAGGAAGAAAGGTCTAAAGAACAGACATGGGACGTGATTCAAGCACTAGAGACTTAATAAGACTTCTACTTGTGTTTGAAGGGGATGGTAATTTATATTTTACTTTGAACTTTTTTTTTTATGCTTCATAACTATTGGGATTCGGGCTGACATGGGAAGCAAGGAAAAGAAGGTTTGATGCTGTCTTAGAAGACCTAACCCATTTGGGAAGGCCATGCTCAAAAGTTCAAAAAATTTTGTTTTAGAAAAGATTAAAGAGACATCATATCATCATACTGATTTATCGCTATTGATAAAACTGGTTTAAAGTATTTTGGATTGGGGTACAATAAAAAAAAAAAGTCTTTCTTTGAGAACAGCTGCAAGTTTCTCATTATTGGCTGTCTTTTCTGTGTGTTTGATATCGTTTTGCTTAGAAATAGAGGAGCAGTCATAATAGGTACCCTGGTGCCACTTGAAGCTTTGTCAGGGCAGCTCCCCAAAAGTGGTTGTTGTTCTGCTTGACGGCTGTCACGTTGGCCACCAGGGTCCCGCAGTCCCAAGGGTGGGCTCTGTCAGCCCGCAGCAAAAATCCTCTCTCCGCTTTAGCGTACGTTGTTTTTTCAAGCTGCTCTTGTGGTGTGTTTTTTGCAAGTGAGATGGAAGCACGCTCCTATTCAGCAGGAATTAAGACCTGTGGGAGTTTCAGAAACAAAACCCAAAAAAATGTACAACAAAATAAGCCAAGACAGGCTGCAGACGTGGCCCTAGGGATTGCAATCTTTTTGTTTTGTTGGAAAAGGCAAAACCAAAAGCAGCCCTTCTTACCAATGGGCTCAGAAATTATGTTTCAGCAAGGCACGAAATAAAGGTTCGCTGATCAATGATGTACTACGATAGTGTGGTAGCAGAGGAAATACTCTTTCTTTTTATTCTCTTCCAAATATTTTGGCTAAATGTTCTTATCAAGATGGAGGCTGGTGCTGAACAGGCTCCAGCTGAAACATCTGAAATGGAGATGGTGTACTCAAGGAAAAGGAATTAATGTTCTGAAATTGGACTGTTCTCACTAAGTAGTTCTTGAAGAAAGTTTCAATTATAAGAGATATTTCCAAGAAGAAAATTGTGCTTAGTGCTTTATGCAGGATAAAGTTAAAGGTGTAAAGAGGATAGAGGCAGATTTAGAGCCCACTCAGAAGGTATGTAGAGGTTTAGCGTTGCTAGAACTACCATTTGTTCCAAATCAGACCCTTTTCGCTGAACCTTTGGCAGATTTTTGCAGTTTTGTCCAACTTTGAGTCTTTTCAAAATAAATTGCAAAGTGAGTTTGAGAAGCATTCAGACTATTAATGGATTTTTTTTTTTCTTTTAAAGGCTTAATTGGTATCAAACTAGATTTTAGTGAACACAGCCAAGTGTGCCCATTGCATCGTTAAATGAGCAAAGCTGGCATTTAACTGGGATTGACTTACACCACTGTCCTTCACTTTCAAGAACTGTACTTAAGTGGGGTGAGATCAGAATATGAAAGCAGCCCACGTAAGGTGCTGTCACACATTGCTGGGTTTTTTTTAAGGTTTCCTTCATACGCGTTTCAACACAATGCAGTCCTGGAATTACCACTATTAAAACAATTAGTTAACATTTAATAACTAAAAAGAGGTGCTAACAAAACAATTGTGCAGCAGTGAATGAAAACCAGGGTGGGCCAAGCTGTATTGCCTGGAAAGGAAATGTGAAAATAAATCCCAGCATACTGGAGAGGCATTGGATGGACCAGCTGACCTGCCTGCCATGCAGGAGTGAGATTTTGCAGTTTACAGGCAGTCTTTTTGCCTTAGAGGATCCGAGAAGTGGTTTAGTATCTCCTTTACATAACAAAGGGGGTACAAAATCAGCTTTGCATACAGGGGACTACACAAGTCTGCAACTGAGTTGCAGAGAGCAGGAGAGGCGTTGAGAGCAGCGGCCGAAAGCTGCCGGCCAGCGCGGTGTTTGAGAGAGGCCTTCCATGGCATTTAGGGCTGGTGAGCTGATACTCTCCAGTGGCTCTTGCCTCTGTGGCTTATACCAAACAAACATAAATAGCTGTCCTGCTTCTCCAGAAAGCCCCACCAAAGAGAACCTCGTTTCTTGGCACCTTGTCCTTCGCTGCCTTTCATTTCCCAGGGGATGAAGTGGATTCCTCTTAGACGCAGCCACAGTGACAGTAAGTGGGAGCCTGAGGTTATTTCTATTGATGGGTGTTTCTGTTCAGCCCTTTCCGGAGCTCTTGGCAAAAGCATTGTAGAGTTGCTAGACCACCCTCGCTGCTTTTCACCCTTCTCCTGTAGCTCTCCTCAATTTCCACACGGCTCTTCTTTACAAAGACTTTTCCTAACTTGTGGTTTAAATGAGTTACTGAAGAAAGTGCCTGTGCAGGGTCTGCAGATTCTCCATTTCTGCAAGCTAGTAACAGGTAGATCTCAACAGTCCCACCTGTGAAAAGTACAGACATTTTTATCTATGTGCATCCCTGGGAGGAGAGGAGAGGAGTTGTCCGCCCAGCATGGCATTAGAGAAGGTTTGCATCAGAAAAGGGAATGACCCCACCACCTCAGCATTCATTCGTTGGCAGAGGCTGGGAGTCTGCAAGCTCCGGCATAGTTTTCTGAACAGCGTTTAGTACATTGTTATTTACAGGCATTTTGGGGTTTTTTGGAAGTAAAACTGAAGGGGAAGAAACAACAGTACTCTGAAAGGACAAAGAGCCCCACGCTACAGCAAGGGCACAGGCCAGGCTGCTGCTTTGCTTGGAAATGGAAAAACATCTTCTCTCATCTGTGCAGGGCCCCTGTAAAGAGCTGGCGAGCGCTGGGCTTGGCACTCAGGGGTGCGCTGCATTTGCTACCAAACGGCTCTCCTTCCCAAAAGCAATTTGTCAGACGGAGTGGGGTAGGCTGGACAAAATCACCGTTCCATCCCCCCCGGGTGAGCTGCCAGCCCAGGCTGTGTGCGCACAGGGCTGTAAGGGGGAGTGTGTGTGTGTCCCTGCGAGGGGCTTCACTTCAGAGCATGGGGTGTTCTAGTGCAATGCAGGGCTTGCCAAGCTGAGGTCCTGTTTCACAGACAGAGCTGCCCACTGCCACCGTAAATGCAAAAAGGAAAACCATTCAGAGCAGCGGGCACATCAGGCAAAGCAGGTTCACGCACTGAAGCGAGCTCCAGTTCCCAGAGCAAAGCATCATGTCTCCATGGAGTATTCGCCCAGGGAGGCAGCTGGAGGACTAGGTATTGGTGGTGATCACTGACTGTTTTGTTCATTCTGGGGAAAATTTGTAAGAAAAATGAAATGGTTGGGTTTTGCCGATGTGTTTCTTGATTTGGTGCAGTGTTTCTGCCCAAAAGTTGCAAAAACTTGACGGAATGATCATGAATGGGAGATGAGAAAAACCCCAGACCTATAAAACAAAACTCCAGACTCCCAAAACTTGAAATAAGTGAGCTCAGTTCTCCTTTGCAGAAGAACTGTGAAAATTATTCTTCTTTATTAAAAAGAAACTCTCATTGGAATGCAAATTTTGATTTTGATTATCTGTCACGGCCTGCTTTGAAGTTTTTCAGACAAAAATAAATATCTCCATAACAGAGAGGATTATAGTAGTCTTGTTTAGAATCATATGACTAAGAGTGACATCTAATCTCAAAATATATAAGGTTTTATTGAGGCCACAGAGATTTTGAAAGAGCTTGACTCTCTTCTGTTTTGTACATTTTCTATAAATGGTTTAATAAGGTTTTTAGTTCAGCCCCAAAAAAAACAAGGACTAAAACATTTCTATCAACCATATTGTTGAAGAAATATAAAAGACACATAATTCAATTTAAATAAAGCTGTAGCTAGGTTATATCAACCTTATCTCAGTAAAAAGTATTTTCTTCTATGATCCCAAATAAATAAATAAATAAGACTTGGCTTTGAAGGCTTCGCTTGGATAAATCGGGTTTTGGCAGCTCTGTAATTCATGAAACAATACCTCTAGCTCCATTGGAATGAGAGTGGGATGTTTCAAGCTTTATGATTCTGTTCAATTCTGGAGTGTTAATGGGGCTATTTGTAAAGGAAGAAATATAATGAGTTATCACAAAACACAGCAAGAACTCTAGAAAGGGGCAGCCTCCCATCCATCACCCATTCTAGCGTATTCACAAAAGAACAGGGCAAGAAATCTTGTGAGGACGGTGGGGAATTTTGCTTTTACTCTAACCTGACTTTCACAAATTGTGATGGGCCCTGAACATTATTTTCTTTACAAAATGACCCCAACCTGATCCTAAATTCAAAGTGGCAGAGCATGTGACATAGTGGGGGGTTTTTTGGAGGTTTTTTGTTTGTTTGTTTGTTTTCTTTCTACCTTCCTCTTTGCTTTGAGAAGACATTATCTTAATTAAGATTTATTTATGAAGATAAAAGTATTAGATCATTTTTATCTGATATAGAGGCTAATTCAGGATGTCGACATTACCATATTTCTGTGTCACCTTCTGGTAGGGCTGTAAGAAAAGTTACCTGTAGTTTCTCTTCTCTATTTTGGAAGTTTATGACTAAGCCTTGAAAAGTTCTTGTGGGTTCACACTATGACATAAGAGTTGGGAATCTGAGAGCAGTTTTATTTTGAACATTAAAAAAATCCCCTAAACAACCCAAAATAAACATCAATAAAAACAAAAAAAAGGCAAGCAAAGCCACACTGAGCTGTTTTCTTGGGTGTTTGTTTTTGGTTTTTTGGGTCTTTTTTTTTAAGTTGTAGAAGCATGAATAGAAGCAAAGCTTTAACTGGTGTGTGCTGTGATGTAGCTGCAGCCCTGTCCTCTCTCATCATGCTCAGAATCCCTAATGAAGCCTAAAGAAGGTCTTGAGTGACTACGGTTTTTAAGAAGGACTGAAGGTTTTGCCCCAAAGATAATGAGATAATTAATGTATTTCATAGTGTAGTTCAGAGACAGTGAAACAGTTCAGAGTAATGAAATGAAGCACACATACCAAAACAAAGGGCACAGCGGGAAATAGTCTGAAGTACATGATAATCAATTTTCACATTATAAGCTTTTACATCTCTCCTTCTATATATCCCATTATAGCAGGGCCTGTTGCTTATTAAAAAGGTAATTGAGATGTCACTAACTGTGGAAGAGCAGATCCTCAGGCAGCTGTAGTTGCACTGAAGTCAGTCACACTGGCTGTGGGTCTGGCTCGGGATCTGTTCAGTGGGATAGATCTGGTTCAATCTGCAATCCAGGTCTTCTGAAGGCTGGAAGACTAAGGGAGGCTTTTTGGAGCTTCACAGTGCAGAAACTTGTACATACTAACAGCAGAAGCTTTAGGAAGAGCAGAGAGAGTATCCCACCCTCTCCTGATGCTCAAGGAGTGATGCTGGAGTGGGACCCCACCAGAGGACCCTATTTACATAGGCTACACTCTCCTATCCATAGGGCCATTTCCTTCAGCCGTGTTTTTCCAACGCCTGGGAGAACCTGGCTTGGTACCACCTGGCAGATATTGGTAAAGAAAAAAGAACTTCTAGTTCTTTTGGCTTGCCTGTGGGAGAAATTGCCTTTGTTATGTAGGAGGAGATACTGTTTTTTCAGCTCAAGAGCTTTTCCATCTGAACATGGTAAAAACTTGCCAGCTTCATACAGAGTCCACTGTACTAAGCATATATGCACTAAGCCCTTTATAGGAAATGAAGCTCAAGAACTTTTGCTGCAGCATTGCTCCACGTGAGACTCTCTGGGCTGATGCCCCTTCTCCTCCCTGCCTCTGTAGTTTTTCCCCCAAGTTAAACCAGGAAGCAGAGGGAGGCATTCAATCTCTTATAGCAAGACAAATGTGTCCTGAGGAGTTTTAACATTTAAGTAAGGCAAATCTGAGACTTGCCCATGTGCAGTGGTGCCTGGATTGTGTCCTGACCTCCTAGGATTCACGCTGCCCCTGCCCCTCCCCTTAATGCAACAGGCATGGACAAACCACTGCAAAATGTCTGTGCCGACAGTGCTGAGTCTTTTGCTGCCCAAGGTGTGATTAGGTGGCAAGCTCATTGATCTCCTGTCTTACAGAATTTTTACACATCTACAGTCCTGACCAGTATATTTTTCAGTGATGAATCCCTCGTGTTTTCCAATGAGTGAATTATTTTTAAACCTGGGCTTGATGGGAATATGCTCGCAGTATATAGGTATATAAAGCTATAAATGAGAAATGACTCGTGCTTCAACTCTTTAGCCATCTCCTTAACACTAATGAAAATAGTCTCAGCTGTCATTCTTCACATACTTGTCTTCAGAGAAGTAAGGGAAATTCACACGCGAACATGAATGGCTACGGCAAAATATTCAGCGTGCTGCACTGTTTTGAGTTAGCAAGTTCGCCATGTGCCGTAAGACAAAGGCATGATAAAAATGATGTGAAACACTTGATTTTGCAGTATTATGAAGCAGGACTTGAAAGGCCGCTGCATTGTGGCCTGTAGAGTTGGTGGCAGTGAATTGCTCTGAATGAGGTTGTAGTCAAAACTGTTTCCCACAGAAGGATGTAACCTGTCTTCTACAGCCATTGAGGCCTTCTGCTCTGGGTGGGTAAGAGGAGTTAAACCGATTCTTCCTCCCTTAAAGCAGCGACCTGAGTTCTCCACTCCCTTCTCACCAATGCTAAAAGGCTACAGTTTGCAGAACTTTAAGATTATACAGGTTTTGAGCCTGTCAAGTATTGAACTCAGTGTACGTCATGCTACCAGCCTTCACGCAGCAGTGGCTGCAAGGATTTTTATTTTTCCTTTAGGAAAAAGAACCTTTAGTTGCTAGTGGTCATCACCATATAATTTACCTCCCATATTTCCCATTACAGCTAAACAATGTACACTGGAGTATTTTATTACCACCTGTGATCAAATGCAGCTCTTAAGTGAGTAACTGCAGGGACTCTCTTGTCCGTAGCATCTCATTGACCATTTTCCCAACCAAGGGTGTAAAGTGAGAAGGATCGAATCTCGGTACAGCATTGCAAGGGACCTTGAGCAGTACTGGATCCTCTCCTGTGTCAGAGGAAATGGTGATGACTCTGCCAGCAACCAACCTTGAGGTAAAATCCAAAATGCTTCCAGCTGCAATGGCAGAAAAACAAGGCTGGATGCCAAGCCACCTGGTTGTACAGAGGAATTGCTTGTAAAGCCCCATGGCCAATGCAAGGAGATTGTTCAGGTGGCTTTGAGGAGGAAGCAGGCAGGATTGCTTTATGCATTATACATTTCTCAGGCAGAGGAAGGAAATTAAGCCTACTGAAGAGAGATTTCCAAGTCCAAGTTGTATCAGTCGCTTATATGTATATGGTGCACCCTCGCCCCTCCTACTCACCTTGGGGAAGAAGTGTTTTCTTCTTTTGCAAGTTTTGAGATACTTCCAGAGCCACAGAGAGAAACCCTGTGGGACGAGAAGGGATTTTAACATATTTAGAAATATTACAATAGAAACATTAAACAAAGGATATTCCTCTTCCTTTGATTTATGAGGACTAAAATGTGACTTCTGGCTGCCCCCAACATTTTGAGGTAATTACACAGTACAGAAAAGAATAAGAAGGTGCCCCAGCTCTTTGCCCAAATGCGAAGGAGTTGAAGCTGCTTAGAGATGCCGTGCAGGACTTGAGTTCAACTTGTTTAGTTTTTTTTCCTTTCAGGTTGTGATCGTCAGGATTTTGAATCTGATCTCTGTTGTAGCCCTTACATTGTCTCTGCAGATATCACAGTAATGCTCCCAAAGCCAACTTGAACAGCCCTGGGAAATATCCTGCTGTTTGGTGCTTTTCCAAACAATGCACAGCTGCCGTTCCTTGCACGGTGCCTCATTCCCCTCCCACAGTACAGTAGAGGATAGGGAGGAGTGTGTTTGAAGAGGTGTTTCGGATAAGGTGCAGGTGGCTCACTGCACTCTGTTCTCACCTGCAAAGAGTAGCCCTTATGGTTAGAGGTTGGGTGCTGCTCTAGTTCCTTAGGGGCTAGGTGAGTCCCAAGGGATCCTCAGGGGGGTCTGGACAAGTGGCACTAAATGCTCTGGGGAGCATTTCACCCTGGTCACCTGTGTGCTTCCATTCCTTGCCTCCCAACTGTTCCTCAAAGGGACAGAAATTGCTTAGAAGCACCTTTGAATGCCAAACAAGTGGTGCTTCTTCAAGGAGGTTGTAGTGAGGTGGGTGCAGCTTCTTCTCCCTAGTAAATGACTAACAGGACCAGAGGAAATGGCCTGAAGTTGCACCAGGGGAGGTTCTTTACTGAAAAAGTAGTCAGGCACTGGAACAGGCTACCCAGGGAGCTGGTTGAGTCGCCATCCCTGGAGGGGTTCAGAAAACGCGTAGATGAGGCACTTGAGGACGTGCTCTAGTGGGATGGTGAGGTGGTTTTTATGTTATGGGTTGTTTTTTGTTGGTTGTTTTTTGGTTGGTTGGTTTGTGGTTTTGTGGTGGTTTTGATTGGTTGGTTGGGTTTATTTGCTGATCATTGGATGCAGTGATCTTGGAGGTCTTTTCCAACCATGACGATTCTCCCTGGCTCCTACAGCCTTTGTTCCCCTGTTGTGTGCACGCACCTGGAGCACACGCATGCTTAGCAGCAGTGGTAATACTTGGGGGCAATCAAACAGAGGAATTAAGGAATGCTTTTCAGCAGTGTGCAGGCAAGAAGATGTAGAAGGAAGAGCAGTGCATGGAGATGGTGGCCAAGACATGAACTGTCTGCACTGTTTGAGGAGTGATCAAATTGTTCCGCCTGGGGCAGGAAGGACTGCATCTTTCTCGTGGTCTGGGGAGATGTGGTGTTACCACTCAGCTTTTGGAGGGAGAAGGTCAACTGGAAAAAGTCTACTCTGGGTGCAGTAGGGAAGAAATTCAATCTGTCTGAGTAGCCATAATAGGGTCTGGGGACCTGCCACTCTGTCAGACGAATTCTTGGCACAGGGCTGGTGTTGTCAAGAGCTCTGTTTTCCTTCTGTCTATTGTTGCCAGGAGGATAGAGGAGAGATAAGAGCTGAGCAGGGTTCTGTGTAAATGGTCCTTCCTTAGCTTTTTCAGTTTAGCTTTCACTGACTGAGGCCCCCAAAGTACTTAGCATGAGTAAAGTTTTCAAAAGCATGAGTAATTTAGGAGATTAAAAGGCATTTTCAAAAGTGTCGACTTTTCAAAGTGCCTAATTTCCAACGACTTTCAATGAGGTTTGGGAATCTTAAATCATCTGGTTGCTTCAGTGAATAGCCCTGTTGATTGCAGCGTAATGCATCATCAGTTGGTATCCTGCTCGTGTCAGAGGTCAGTGCCGAGAGACTCTGAGGAGGGTGTACCAATCCCCAGCACTGCGCAAGGGCAGGGCAATTCTTTCTGTCCCTTCCTGGAGGTGGCTTTGAGAGCTCCGAGCTCTGCTGTGTTTCTGGGGTAATTACCCGGAGATATCCTGGGAGTTCAGTCAGGGTACCTTTTCAGTTGCCTGCATTTTCTTCAGGTTTTAATGACTGATCCTGTATAAAGTTTTTGTTCTGATCAATTTGGTGGTTTTGGTCTTTTAACCTTTTCTTATTTTACTGTCTATAACTTTCACTCATGTCTTTGTTCTGTTTCATGTTAGGAGGCTCTATCTATGTATTTTTATTAACATATATAGATTTAATATATGAAAACTGTCAGTCTAAAAATTGCAGGTTTCCTCTGTGTGTCCTCTGGTCATTGTAACAGTCATGTGAGGCACTAACTGAAATACCTTGCTGAATCGCAGGCTCGCAGAGGGAGAGGTGCACATGTTTAGGAGGAGGAAGAGCTCAGTATATGCATTTGGATGCGCGTGTCTTAGGGCTTCAGAGCTCTTTAGACTCCTGAGTGGAGCAACTCCAAAGTTCAAAGCGGTGTGATTTTTGGCAGGTTTTTTTTTTTCCTAAGATGACTTCTTCAGGGCATAAAATATTCTGCCCTCAGTGCATGTACATAACTCTCATTGGCCTTAAAAGAAGTTACATGCCTACATCAAAGGAAGGATTTACCCCGTAATGATTCATCGTGAGCCTGACAGGCAAACACAACAGTGGAGAGCTCACAAACCAAAGCTCCTGAGCTAGGGGAATGGCAGAGTTCAGATCTCTGCTGATCAGCTGCATTGCGGCTCTGATTTTCAGCAGTTTTTAATTTTTGTAGTTGTTTAAGTACAGCAGGGATCAAACCATGTGCTTTCCGTCGGGTAGAAGAACCGGTAGGAATCAAACAGAGGAGATAGCCCTTTAACATCTCACGTGGGAGGAAAATCGGGGGCAGATTAAATTGTGATGTGTTTTTTTTTTTCCTGGAAAGTGGATCTCCTTATCCCTGGAGTTACGCTGGAGACGCAGAGCCCCAATATTCTGAAGCAAATTAGAAATACCTATTTATTAAATGTGATTGCAGAGAGTCCTGGGAAGGAATGTGTTAATGACTGGTGATTGAATGCAGCGGTTTGCAAGCTCTAAGCAGCTTTAGTGTCTCCTACCACAGCCCTGATTTAAAATTCATAAATGCTAATCCTCCATAATTTACGGTTTAAAAAGCAGCCCCACTCACAGGCCCTGTGGCTACAGCTCTGTCAGAGTAATTATGCCGCCAAGCTGAAATTGGACTACTAACTGAGATATTAAACAGGGTAGGAAATCCTCTTCCCTGGCAGCCTACCCAATTATTCCAAATAAGCAAACAGATTAGTGAGTAATTTTCCAGTTAAATCTGGTGATTGGTGCCAGAATTGTATGTTAAATATTCAGAAGTAAATAGATTAAAGATGAAATGTCCCCTTTTCTCAAGCTTAATTTAATGTGTATATTAAAACTTTTTAGGGGGGAAAAAAAATCTTCATTGAAGTGCAATACGCTCGCTTTGAAAACAGAACCTTTCCCGGCTTGTTTGCACTTGGGGCAGTGCCATTCATTAGCTGGGGCACGTTGTGCCGGGGGAGCCTTGTGCCACATTAGACACAGTATCAGTCCCACTGCTCCTTTATCCCTCGCCTTGCAGGGGCCCTCCCGGGTGGCAGCACCGTGGGACTGCACGCGGCTCTGCTGGGGACCGTTGGGGACGCTGGCTGTGACAGCGGGCCGATGTAGGGTGCTGCCAGTTCAGCACCAGCATGAGGGTCAGTGTGGAACTGCCAGCTGCCCCAGTAGTTTGGGTTGCCCATTTGGTAACGCAAATTGTAAAAGTTAATAGTAAATAGGGGCGTTTCTTATTCGTTCCGGGTCGTGGGATGGGGGAGTATTTTCTGTTTCTAAATTCAGTTTGAATTTCCCTACTGACTTGCCCAGAGGTTCCATTTCTTAGCTTTCCAAAGTGTCCTTGTAATGCAGTGTTTGACTGGAACCCAGAACAGAAGGAAAGTGGGGGCAAAACAGGGAAGGGAAGGAACGAAGGAAAGGGAAGGGAAGGGAAGGAATGAAGGAAGGACCAGCACACACAACTTCTGTGTGGAGGGGCAAGTGGCAGGGGAGGATGCAGGACTGCTCAGCTGCAGTAGTCCAGGAACATGAGCAGTAGGTCTGTTCCTCTGCTGCCTCTGCGCCCCAGGCTACCTGTGGTCACCCTGAAGAGCTGAGTCAAGGAAGGAGTGAATTTAAGGGGCTGTGCCCTAACAAGAGAGGTCAGGCAGCCTTCAGCAGCTGTGAGGGGTGCTGTCCAGGGAGAGGCTGGGCTCTGCTCTGGAGATTCTGTGCTGACACCTGGACCACTTCAGAGACAGGCTACAGCTGTGGCACCTCTCCCCACAATGGCTGGTCCAGTAGTTGCTGCACAGACCTGGAGCTGGTTGCTTGCTACCAGGACTACAGTGGTAGACCTTGGGAAGCCCAGGTGGTGTACACTGCATTTTAGGACCAAGAAATTCTTTCTAGAAAGAAGTCTGTGGCAGATCTTTTTGCATTCATGGATTAAAGCAAAGACTTGCACCTATTTGCTGGAAATGTGTGTGCATTTCAATATGCGACAGCACTTAGGAGAGGGAAGCTGCATTTGAGGAACTGTGGAATAGTTTTAGGACCTGGTCCAAGGGTCCCAAATACTACAAACACTCTTTTATGCCATTTCTAGTGTTTTCTCTAGGCACTAAAAGCTTGTTCTGCTAAGGAGGCATTCTGGCCTCTTATTTGGCAAGAGAAGTGGAAGGAGCAGCACCTACTTATCAGGAGGCTGAGGTACTGTAGCCCTGCGGCTTAGTGTGCGTAGCACCTCCTGAAAAGGCAGAGCTCTGGTCTCTGCTTCAGGAAGGAGTTAAGCTGAAGCAGGGTAAGGAGGTCAGAGTGATAGGGCTGCGTAATATTGCTCAGTCATCCCCCTAACCCAATAAAGCTTGCCCCAACCCTTGTTCCTGTTTCTAACACTGGGGAAGGAGGGAGGTTGAAGGGCTTCATGACCTTCGGTGTTCACTGTGGCTTGGTCAGTTGGGCAGGTGAGAAAAGCAGGTCACTCGACTTTAATATTGTCAGTGGTTTAAGTCATGATGTGCTCTCTAGAGTGAGCAACTTAAGAGTGTTTAAAATCAAACTTTCCAGCATAGGCGGCTGCCTTGGGATACATGATCTCTGTCCTTCCTGAGAAAGCCCAGGTTTTGGTGATGGAGGAGTGCTGGTGAAGGACCCAGGCACCCAAGCTGAATAACTTGTTCATGAAATGTCTGCAGCTGTTACAACTGAAGGAGGGTTTGGGTCAGTCCCCTCTCACACCCGGGCACGGGGCGCCCAATGAGGCAGAAAATTCCTAGCCATGGGCCAACAGATTTGCTTTTCCACAGGCAAGTGCGTTAGCTGCAAGTCAGTAATGCTGAGCACATGCCTAGAAAGGATTAGCTCAACTCCTGCACATCCCAGAGGCTTTTTCTTCTGCTGCATCCTCCCTGGAGAGGCTTTTTCACCTCAGCCCTCTGCTGGAATGTGCCTTAAAGGCATAATCGAGCTCATAAAAATTAAGTGGTGTGCAATCGTTAAAACAAAACAAAACAAAAAGACCTTAACTAAATTTTGTTCAATAAATTCTCTAGAATCAATCCAGTTATGTTTTTATTACTGTCAGAGCTCACAGCATAGTTTCCCTTCCTGTGTTTCACAAGGCTGCAGGGGCTTTTGTTAGTTGGGTTTTTTTTCCACACCATTACACATGACGACATTTTGGCTTTGTATAGAGAAGTGTTAAAGCCAAAAAATGACTTTTTTTTTTTTTTTTTTTAAATTTTGTGAACATCCTTTGGATCAAACCTAAAGGTTTACCTGTTTAAAACTGTAATAAATTGTTGGATGTGGAGGGGTCTAGGATATGTTACACTACTGAGAATAGAGCCCTGCGAGTGTCAGGTAGTTAGTTACATGGTACTAGAAATGCAATTACACACAATCTGCCTCTCTGATAAGTTCACCCAGTAGGGCTGAAGATGGGTTTTCTTGCTTATTTTAATGGTAATGGCAACACAATGGGAGAACTAGTGGTGTCCTGTTTGCAAAGATCCCTCCCATGCTCTCTTGTTGCTGTAACCCTGATAGTTCAGCATGTGCTGCACATTTCAGAACCTCTCTGTCTTGAAGGAGAGTTGTGAGTCCTGCTGCTTTAACATACTCAAAATGTCAGCACGCTCCCAGTATCTCGTGGCTCCTGTCTGCTGCCCTGTCCCTTTAACTCAGGGATTTTACATTTTTTTCTAAACATGACAGAAGTGACTTACAGGATGTCATTGCCAGACAGGTTTGTCAGTTGGGTTCTTCTTAGTATAAGCCACTGGAGTCTCCTGCACAGTAAAATAAAACATTTTCAGTTGGTTACTGATTCTTTCCTTTTGAAATCTCTATGTCTATACTGCTTTCAACTTGCTTGTTGAGCCTTTCTGGTCAGTTTGGGGTTTATGTACTTCTGATTAATCTTTCTAACGCTGTGGCAGGCCATCACTTGGGAGCTAGCAAGTAAGTGGACATGAAGAGCTGGACACAAAAATTGCCATAATGGAATAAATCAAATAACCCTTCACCATTGTCATAATGGAAGAGGTCATGTTTCCATCCACCAGATGTAGTTTCTGTTCCTGCCTCCGTGAGCAGCCGTTTCCGAAGACTTTAAGCAGTCTGGATTCATCTTATTGGTTTTACCCATTCTACTCACCTACCACTTGGTGAGTGAAGAATTTGTTACTGGTCTCTGATTTTGTTAGTTCTCGATTTCCAGAAGCATGGTGCTTAGCAGCTGTTGCCAGTGAATTCTCTGTAGTGAAAATACTGATACGATGTGATTGTGTCCTTTGAGTTGCTTATATACAATCCTTTTAAAAAAATGAAAATCTCATATGCTTCCTCAATGATATCCTGCTACAGTGAGTTCCAAAGGTTAATTACATGTTTTTGCTCAAGACTACTTCTCTAATAGGGTCCTCAGGATGAAGGTTGCTGACCCTTTTAAGCCAGTGAACTAAAGCAAACAGCAAAACAACCCACCAAGGCTGTTATCCTGTGGGTGGCTATTTGTCTCTCTCAGTTCCTTTTCATCAGGGCAGCCTTAGTGAAAAGACAAGTAATCAAGTTTCCTCTCAAGAAGCTGACCAGACAGTCTTTGCTGGCATCATGAGAACGGAGGTTAAGACAATGGTTTCCTTGTTGTTTTCCCTAAGTGTCAGTGTTTTGTTTTGAGAAGAAGTTGTGTTGAGATCACCTTTTCTCCCTGCTGGGGACCCCTCTGGTACTTCACGGAGGGGTCTGCACAGCCCTGGCTGAGCGGGCTCAGCTGCCCTGGGTGTTTCCTCTGTCGCCTTCTGAGATTTGGGGGTACCCAGGAGGCAGACTGGAGCTCTCTGTTGCCAGTTGTGCCCTCAAATATATTTCCTCTTTGCCGTGTTTTTTTTTAAATGCTTCTAAGTGTGAATGTAAGTAGAAATTATTTTGGAAACTTGGAACAGAATGCCATGAACAAGAGTTCCTTAAAGGGATAAAAAGCATATAATTTAATCTGTGTTTATAGCATTTAATCTTAAAAACCTGCAATCTTGTGTACTTTCTGTATCTGTTTCCCTTGAGGAAAGCAGATAAGGGCATCCAGTGCTTCAGCAGCTTGTGCTGGTTAAAATGAACCTGAAATGCAACACATGGTTGTAAATAAACCACAACTGGCCAGGATACACTGTCATTAGCTAAGATGTGCCAGTGGCACTGTGAGTGTTTTAAGGGAGCCTTGCTGGAGCAGGGATCAGCGAGAGCTTCCAGTCTCTCTGGTGGCATTACCTGGATGCAAGGACAGGTCAGACCTTGGGGAGAGGTGGTGCGTGCGAGAGCCTGATACTTCAGCCCTTGCACTGCTTCTGTGGTTATAGGAGGAAGAGCAAAAGGTTTCTGGAACAGCTTTCCTGAACACATGGCTGGTCGCAGCCAGGCCCTTGTTGCTGACATAAAGTAAAAGATTGCTCAAGAGATTAACTGATGTTTGTCACACTGAAGAGGCCAGCTTCATATTTCTCCTTGAGACAGTCCTCTGAAGTGGTGGTGTGTGCGACGGCTGATGAGGACAGGTTCCAGGCTCGTGCATCTCCCACTAAAAGTAGCTCACTCTCCACCCAGGAAAAGAAAGCAAGAACAACTGGTGGTTCTGAATTACCACATAAGATTTATAAGGAGAGATGATATCTCCTAAGTAACTGGGTCCCAGACCATTTAGGGCACTACAGACTTCAATCAGTGCCTTGAAATGTATTTATAAGCAAATAGAGCCAGGAGTGTTTTGTGCTATTAGGCCAGTTCAGCAAATCACTTAAGCATTACTTAACACATGCTAAGTCCACTCCACTGAAGGCAAACTCTGGATACGATAAACTCTTTGTCCATAAAATGTCCCCCTCTGGATAATGTAGCACCACTTTATTCCTGATGGTGATTTTGCATCTGTCTGTCTCAACCAGAAAAAACCTGGTAGTAGAGCTGTTGCCTGTATTGTTTGCGTGATTGGTTTGCTAAGTGTATAAATCTTAAGTGATAGAATTTTGTAATATACAGTATAACAATTGGCAAGTGGTGTACATTTATTTTCTCAAGTGAGGGAGTGACCCATAACTCACATCCATCACAGGATATGAAAGCACAGCTCACTGCAGTATAGCGAGCAGGGGAATCACTCATACGCAGGATGTTATTCACTTCAACCTTTCCCCTTTCCCGAATGCAGGCAGGATCTATATGTCTATTGCCGCATGCTCTGCGTGCTGGCATAGATGTATGATGGCATCATGAAAACTGGAAGGGGAAGAAATGAGATGGGAACAGAAAGGGGTGTGGGTAAATGTTGTTGGAGCTGATAGAAATTTAAGTGGTCAGGCTTGTCAAGGAGAAGGAAAACTGCAGGGCTGGAGAGTGACTGAGATTAGAACTGACTTTTGGAGAAATGGGAGCTGAGATAATACTTTTCAGTTCAAAAGCCATGGGCGATGGCGCAGGGTGAGCATGAGAGAACTTGAAATTAACATGGTAAATAAAATGGAAATGTGTTTGATGTGGGAAGCAACAAAGTATGTTTCACCCTTTTAATTCTGCTCTGGTGGTTCTCTCATTATTCCCAAATGTAACACTGTACTTTTCAACCGGACCTTCATCCTGTGAAAAATCACAAAATGGTCAAAGCTGCTGATAAGAAACATTAGTTTGGGATCTTCATTGGTGCTTGGTACCTAGCTGCTTTCACCAGCCCTCCAGACCCCCTGTGTACTCGGCAGAAAGTACTCTTTTCCTCTGTACTGTGTGAATAGTAAAGTCAACTTTAATTGTTGTATCCTGAAATACTGAGCTACCTGGAGAGATGATGACCAGGCAGTTATTCGTTAGCAATTACGCATAAGAAGCAAGATGAACCCCATCCCAAATTTCTGAACAAGCAGGAGAGGCAAAGTGTGGTTATTTCCCCTGCGGAATGATAGCCCAGATTTGCCAAGGGCCATACAGGAATCGTGACTTGGAAGGAAGAAGTGAGTCTGGATCTCCTGACCCCCCAGTTTAGCAGCATAGCTGTAAGATACTCTTCCTTTGTAGTTCCATCCAGGTGTAGCAGGATTGCCACCCCATGGGTTATACTTGGATAGATGGTTTGGGAGATGCCCTGGGAGACGGAGGAGGAGGCCACAAGTACAGGCAACTCTGACAGGAAAGAAGAAGTTTCTTGTTAGCTGTGTTGAGAGCTGCTGGCTTGCTTTGAAGACCGCAATCAGTCTGCAGCCTCTGACAGGGTTTAGTAGTAGGTTTTACTCTCCACTCGGGTCCTAACCTGTGGCACACATTACAGGTAACCAGCACAGCTCAGACACAAGGGGTCTCGTGCGTGCCACATGGTAGGAGGAGGCAGGTCCCAGGCGTTTCTGACCTTGATGCCGAGGCAATCTCTTTTCCTCAGGACCGACTTCCTTTGCAGTGAGCGTAACCCTTCTGTCATCTGCGCTGCGCTCCCCTTTGTCATTGCGCTGCTGGACTCACATCCTTGAACTCAGAGCACAAAAAACCCTCTGGTTTTTTAACTGATGATTTGTTTGTTTTTCCTCTTTGGTCGATGCTGGGATCAGTGATGTCAAATTGTTCTATTTGCTTTGACAGGAAAATGTTTTCAGAGTTCATTAGGATGGCATCAATTCTAACATTTGGCACACAAACATTTGATGACCTTCATGTGTGGGAAGAAATATGTAGGCAAAACTTCCATTAGTTTGAAAAAACGCTTTCTCTCAGCACCATTCTGATTCCTGAGCTGCAGCTTCAACCACAAGTTTTGAACAGTCCCTGTTTGTGGTTTGCCAGCAGGCTCCAGACATGGAGCTGCAAATGAAACTATTGGGAAGCTCTGCATACTAAGTCTGGATGAAGGTTACAGTTGTTGGGTCCAGCTCTCCACTCTACCCGTAGGGAAGGTGCTGCCAGCACCTGCACTGCTCTGGAGCACTGGCAGTGCAGCTTCTTGGTCCTCGTGAGCTCAGCTGGTAAAGTCAGTCCAGTACAAATGCAACAGGCATTGGCTTTTCCCTCTTCAGGGCACCTGCCCTATGATAGCAGTCACTCACTGCCTCTCAGAGTAGGATGGAAGGTGCGTGTTCATGGTTTCCCATGGCCTCCAACAGTGAGGGGCCAAGTATTGGCAATAACTTTTGCAGTGAGGAAACCTCTCCAATGGTAGCTGAACTGAGGCCACCAAATTGCTCTCAGACTGACCACTGCATGAGCTGCTGACAGCCTCTGGCTACTGCTAGCCCAAAGGATTAGCAAGGACAAGGTAAAAATGAGAGCCAGATAATTGCCACCATCTGCCCTTTGAGCCTTCTCGCTCCCTTTCCTTTAGAGCTGTGCAAGCACTGCCAAACTGGTCTGGTTTTCCTCGTGCCTGTCTCAGGCCCTTTTCCCTTTTCCCTGTCTTAGCTCTTTCTTAGGTTTTGTTTTTTTTTTTTAGGATTCACTGTGGTTTTATGCTTTTCTCTCATATGCTGCAATCAAGTGAAAGGTGCCTCCGTGGATGAAGGAGATTTGCACTTAGCCTTTGTTTGATGTTTGCTCTTTCCTAACAGTGCTGCCTGCTGTAAGGAAAGCCAAATGTTGCCCATACGCTGCCATGCTCCCTGAAATTATGGAGGGTGAATGTTTACAGCTGCTTTTACTGTTGCTTTCTCCATACTCTTCTAAATGATATGTTTTCATGAGCAATTACTGAGATGGGGAGTCAGGACTGGTTTTTAAGGTGTGCCACTTAGTGGCCTACCTGTAAAAATGGGAGACGAGAGGAGGAGGATGGCAGAGACTTAATACCATGCCTTGCTTAAGAGAATGTCCTTCAAGTGAGTGGAATCCTGCACCTTGTAAAAGTATGACTTTAATTTTGCCTTTCAAATATGAACTAAACAGGGCTGTCAACACATACTGTGTTCTTCCTTGTCAAACCATTTCACTTAGCCTGTCAGCTGTAAACAGCTTAAGAGGCATGTCATTCCGGCATTATTATAGCACTTTTAGATTTGTTTTTAGATTGGCTCTGTATCTGTTCCTGCAAAAGGTGTAGATACAGAGATGACATGGGTTATTTATCGTGTTACTGCAAAATGCTACTTGCTGTTTTGCAGTAAGCACAGAGTAACTCCATTTCAAATAATGGCACCGCAGAGTAATAATCCTGTAGTACCATGGTAATGCCATTGCCATACTTTGTCAAATCAGTTGTGTCAAGTAAAGCAGCGTACTCCCTTCACTGGGGGTGTGTATGGCCTCACACTTCCTGTGGGGTTTTCTTTCCCAGGAGATCAGGGAAGCTGAATTAAGATCTCTGGAGAAAGAACTCCGATCAACAGACTCCCTACTTTTGTTTTTTCAAAGAATTGTTTTACATATTCAAATAAACAGTGTTTAAGCTGTTGATGACAGCTTAACTACTTCATCCCAGAACATTTTGACAAGTGGTTTTCAACGTTTTGGTTTCCCGGGATTTTGACAACCCCCAAAAAACATGGACTGATTGTATATGTCACACATTTAATTTCTTTGAGATGCATGTATTATGTGGCAAAAGCAGGAAGGAGAGAGCTAAAGGACAGGGTGATACACTCCAAACTTGTGATTATCAGCTTTTTCACTGTGTCATTACAAGAGAAAAACGTTCAGAGATTCAGAGTATGCAAAGCAGTCAAACTTTTGTTGCCAACCCGTCTGGATTGTGATTTATACAAATTGTTGGTGCGATTTCTTGATGACTGCACTGAAATCCACAGAAGTGAACCCATTCTCCGTGCAGGAAGCAGCAGCTGCCTCCCTTCTGCTTGGCTTCTGTCGGGTGTTTGTTGTCCCAGTGTTGCTGCCTGCGTGGCTGTGGAGGGTGGCAGAAAGGGACTTGAATGTCACCTGCGTTCTGAGCAACAGTGAAGGAGAAAGCTGGATGCTTTCTTACTAGAAAGGGATGAATTTCTGTCTGTTATATACCACAGAATTGTCATTAGAAATAACACAAGTATCTAAACCGATCTTCACTTTAAAATCCCAAGCTGAAATGGAGCTCAAATGTTTTAAAGAAAATTTGGTTTAGGTTTGTTTGGGACTTCTCTTAGGTGTTCTCCAGGTTTGAATTGCTTCTTTTTCTCTGCTTGCACTAAAGCAGGAAGGAGAAAGGAGAGAGGGGGAAAAAAAAAAAAAAAAAGATGGGATGCACCCTGTACCTTCCTGGGCCCTTGAGCAAGAAGTGGGCAAAATACAGGGAGAGGATTGTGATTGTAAAGCTCATGGGCTGCATTAGATATTTAGAAATATCTAATTTCACTCAAAAAAAAAAGTTTGTATTTCCACATCATACCTCAGAACATTTTGGATATTACCTTGTGTCTGTTGCTACTTCTGTCACAAGTGCCTGACGTGCTGGCATATTAGAATAATTAAAAAATCCTTGCTGACCCTGCTCAAAACTCAGGGTATTACTATCCTTTTTCTAGACCAGAACGCCACTTTATTGTGTAACAAAGTTACTTCCATCAGTACTAAGCAGCACCCTGACTGAATAATTTTTAGAGTAGAGTGAGCTATTTATTGGCATCAAGTGAAAACATGGCAGTGTGAATTATTATTTTGCAGTAATGCTCTTTATTATGCACAAAGGAAACCCCACACATTCTAAATAAAATATGAAACATTAGCTTTCCTGAAGCTGATTTTTTTTTCCCCAACAAACACTATATGGAGTTTTTTCACAAAAAAAAAATCTCTTGAGGGTTTGATCTAATGATGAATTTGTGCTTTTTAAGTATCAAAATCTTCCATAAATTGAAAAATGTATTTTGAGTTAAAGTGCTAGTGATGGAGATCGTAGGTGGGTTTTCAGACATCGTAGGGCCAAGGTACTGAGACTGCTCAGGACAGATGTCCAGATAATCGAAAATAAAACTTAACCTTCCCCAGAGATGCTGTTGGCCAGGCAGAGGACAGGCTTGATTTGCTTATTCTAGGGTAGGTTGCTGCAACTTTCTTCTGCCTCCTGAAACGTCATATCTTTCTGATAATTTGAGAGTTTTAGCCGATACTTAGTATCTGACTAAACTGGTTCTGAATTGATTGCCTTGCCAGGCTACAGTGTCATCTGTAGCCTGCTCCTTTCAGGAGCTGGGGGAAGAGTGGGCTCGGGTGAGGCAGGGCAGCAGTTTCAGGGACTGCAGGGCTCGGTGGAGAGGCCAAAGGGGGAAGGAATCAGCCAGTGACCTCCCTTAAGAAGTGGTCTCTTCTGCCGGCTACCAAGCAATTCATATTTCATTAAAGAAAAAAAGAGAGGCAAGGAATAGTTGATGAGCACAGCGAAGCTGTGTGCACACTGTAGCCTGTTGGGAGGACATGCTGGTGTCTCAGTGTGCATGGGGCCAGCACTGGGCCCTGCAAAGTGTTACCTTGGTCTGAGTCCCCCACGCTGGGCCACTGGACTAGCACAACCGGTGGACATCTCAGCCCTGCCAGGAATACCAGTGTCCGCAGTTGCTTGCTGATAAGCCAAGAGCAGGCACATCTTTTTCCCCCTAACAGAGAAGGGAAAAGGGAAGGAGACAGGACAGCTCTTGACAGTGAGAGGAAGATGGAGTTGCCTGCATCAAGGAACAAATAGCCACTTTTGCAAGAATGAGTGGTTGGAAAAACAAAAAATAAGCATTTTCAATATATTACAAACAAAATTATCTGCCAAACCAGCAAGATAATTATCTTAATGTGATTTTTGACCAAGATAAATTTATCTTCTTTTATAAACTGGGTAACAATTTGAATCTTATGCAAAAACCTAGAAATAAATCTAAAAAATATGATAATGTAATAAAATTGAAATTATTAGCAGTCCAAGTGCCATACTTGAGGCAGTAAAACCTTTTAGGTTCCAGTGGAAAATAGGCTAGTAAAACTGGAGTAAGTTACTCTACTTTAATCACTTGATAAATAGCTACAATGTTTGGAAGAATTGATAGTGTCATTATAGCAACATCCCTTTTTATAAACAGCCTGGTGCTGATTTGATTCTAATTGCTGCCAGAGGAACAGTATCAAAGTAGTGTTACTCCAGCAGGATAACCCGCGGGGCGAGCGGGAGGGGGATTAGCTGCCTGCAATGAAGGTTTTTCAAAGGCATGGGTTCTAATTCCAGGAGTGATGGAGGAGGCCGAGTAAATTCAGTGGTGGGAGAAACTACAGGAGAAATGCTTAAGGAAGCAAAAGTACAAAGTAGACCAAACAGGCTCTTCTCAGCACAAGATATAGTGTGTGTGGCGGGGGGGGGGGGGGCGGGGCGAAGACATATTGAAATAAGGTAAGAGGTTTGAGGATGGAGATGGGCCGGGTTTATCACCAGGAAGACTTCCGGGGGGTTGTGGTTGCCCTGTCACCAAACCGCAGCCCTGGCCTCCTGGGCTCTTGGCTTTGCCCTCCCACAGATGCAATGGATTTAATGGTCGCAAGGTGAAACACAGGATGTTCCACCTCAACATGAGGAAAAACTTCTTCCCTGTGAGAGCCCAGGCTGCCCAGAGAGGTTGTGG